>JAGFNQ010009603.1:0-139088 GCA_024364735.1 Boesenbergia rotunda
AGTGCCTCAAGCTTACGCCTATTCATAACTTCTTGTAGGTCTTCTAAACAGGAAACTAAATAATTCAAGGACCCTTCTCCATCTGCTGAAGCATTCGCTATGCAGCGAGCAATATCAGCAAGTTCATTCATCTACACCAATTTAGGAAAATTCAGCATCCACGATAAATGAGATGATTAGCAATAAACAAAATTTTAGTAACAATGACATGCAATTGGAGAAACTATGAATAGGAAACATTTAAAGAATTTTGTAGGAGTTGCAAAGATCTACTTTTGAAATTTGTAGTATACAATCCTTGCCCAGTAAGTATTTTAACAAAGTTTATAGTGAAATCTGTCAATCCTTCAAAACATAATTCTCCATCAACAACAATTAATCTTATTTTGCAAAACTATTCAAATAGAGAGATAATATTTTACTTTAATTAAGATATGAGGATAGATTGCATGCCCAAAGCAGCAGTAACTTGCAAATGGGAATATAAAATTCCTAGAAACTGAGAGCAGCATAAAATTAAACAAATAATTAACAGGTGGCATCTAATTCTACATTAAGCATCAACACAGTGAGACGTTAAAATAACAGTGAGACGTTAAGATAACACCTTTTCCTAAAATGACTGTCATGCAAGTAGATTCACAAACGTAAACAATTAACTAGCAATTAGATCTCGTTGTAATAATAATTAATGCATGACTTCCATGCAAAAATCAACAAAGCAAGAATTAAAAAAAGTTAGGAAAACCACTTACACACCAAATATGAAGTAGTCAACTGTGTATTTGTTTGTTCATGTGTTTATCAATTTCAAAAACCATGGGCATACAAAAGGAGATTTCATAAAATAGTTAATCACTAACAGAAAGAACTCAAGAGTGGCTGCTGACGTGCAGAAACCAGAGTCTATGCATTCAATCAAGCAATAACCACCTGTGGAAGATCATCACCCTCAGAAACAGCATTCTTCCCAGTCAAAAGCATGTCTATATGAGTAGCCCTCGGTGTCATTAAAGGGGATCGTGGAGTCATGCTGCCTGCTGATGAAGTAGCCATTCCTTGATCAGATTTTGCACTAGGACGCGTCTTGCAAGTCATTGATGGGAGATTTTTCAGGTCATCAAATAGAAGAGGATTCTCCGACTCATGAAGACAATCAAACATATCAGCTGAACCTAGGCGTGACCAATCACATAGTTTTGGAGAAGGAATATCAGATTCTTCAGTTACACTTGAATTCAAAACTTTTGCAACATCTGGGCTACCATTGATATTATGTATATCTTTTTGTCCATAAGAGTCTATCATCTTCTCTAATGTTTCAGCTATTCTAATGAGACGCTCATCAACACTCAAGCCTTTCTGGTCACATCTATCAGCAACAGTACATACCTTTGAGTGTTCTTCCACATATAAAGTAGGAACATACTCCTCACAAATGCGACACATAATTGATCCCTCTTCACAAATACTCTGCTGATCAGCCCGAAAGCTCCATGGAACTGGGTGTTGATGCTTGGAAGAAATAGATTTAGGCCTAGGCACATCAACAGGGCTTACTGTATCTGGCTCGGGTGTGCTAGACATGATCAGCCTTTCATCTAAAGACCTGTATAAATTTAAGGAGTCAGTTTTAGCATTGAGTGATTCATCAACAATTGGGTTAAACTCTTTTTGGTTCTTTGTTGCCGGTGAAGGTAGAGGCTTCCAAGAAGATATTCGCTCCCTGGTAGAAAATGGATCATCCTTTGCTATATCTTCTGAGAAGAAATCAACAGGCTTTATCTCTTGGCTTCTTTTCCATTTTAAGTTATGTTGCTCTTGACTATGGGACTTCCTTGAAACAGCTGCCTCTACAGAGTTCTTTTCAGACCTGCTATATTTACCATCTTTGGGAGGGACAGATGCTACTTCTGCAGAATGCATGATTTTCAATCCTGGATCCATAATCATCCCATCCTCAGGAAACCCATGTTCCTTGTGAAATTGTAGCAACCTTGTGCATCTAGTAAGGATAAAAAGTATGTGCGTATGTAATTTCTTAAGCATTCCTGAGGTAAGCTCTTGGCGACGGTCATCCAAATCCTGAACTATGCCTTCACATTGAAGCCAAAATTCACCAGGTGTCATAACACAACAGCTCCGAGCAAGTATCAACAAATCCTCCAAAATTTCTTTCCACTCAGGATGATTTTCTAGATTTTTCTCCATTATACTAACCAAATCACCAGCAAAAATTGCCAGATCTGAGTTCACTTCCTCCTTTGCTTTCTCAAATTTCACCTGAATAACTTTCAGAACTTCCTGTAAGGGAAAGAAATCGCAAGGCAAAATATTTAATTATCATATCCAAAAACTCAAAATTCATATGAGAAAATCATTGCCACAATAAGCCTGAAAAAAAATTCCAGTACAGTGTTCACCTTTAAGTTGTATGTACTTCGAGGCTTCCAAAATGGAAATGGGCGTACTCCTTTGGAGCTTAGCTCATGGGAAAAGCTTTTCACATCTCCAGGCTTCTTTCTTGGTGCACTGGTAGCCTGCATTATTTCTTTAAAGCGAGGAGATTCTGATTCCTTTGGCGTTTCGCAAGCATCATATCGGGCCTATATGGGCAGGTGATAGAAATTATTATTATTGGCTCTTTGATAAGATATTGTCAACAGATACATGGCAACAAAATATGATCCTATTTCTTTAAATTGAATAACTGTCTTGGGATTAAATACTAAATGCAGCTGATGTCTACCTCCACTTCTGAGGCAAATGTAGCATTGCTGTTCAAATCATTGTATTTACCCCGTGATACATTAACTTTGCCTACAAAGAAAAAATAATGTAAGTTTATTAATATAGTAGAAATCTGTTGCTACCTCAGTAGAGAGTCTTGCAAGTTTCCTAAGGTTCACAAATATAGAAATATTAGGCTAGTAAACTTGAGCAAACAGCACAGTGTTAGATGAAAACCAGCTCATATAGCAGCATTTGGTGGGCACAGTATGGTTTGATTTTCTTTGAAGGATAAAAATTAATACATTTACATATTTCTACTTCCTGTTTTCTGAATTTAAAAGAATCATGTGAAATAACTCACGTATACATCACAACGAAATAACTCATGTATACATCACAACCTGGTAGGCATCCACAACTATCAACTATCAACTATCAACATAATCGCTGCTATACCCACAACAACAAACTCTGAGAAAAAGGTAACATACATTTTTTTTTGCATAAGCTAGAAAAAAATTCCACAGCTACAGTATATTTGGTACAACAAATTCTTGAGACCATCTATATGCATTACAATATAATAGTATGTGTTTACATATACACAGTTTGGTTTGATTTTTTTTTTAGTTCAGCAAACTCAATAAAAGAAAAGCAAAAGAACTTGGACTTATGTACGATTTCCAAATTGACCAAATAAAAAATTTTGATTTTATATGTTCCAAATTGATCTCTCAGTTTTTGGTTTCAGTACCCACTTTTAATCAGAAAATAAAGATTATATCAGTGAGTTAGCATTCAACAAAAAGTAGGAATAAAAAATCTCCACAGAAAATCTGCTGAAATAGGACACCAAAAACAACAAGGTAAAGCATACAACAGCCAATATTTGAAAATCTAAAAGTTTCACGAACACAAAAAAGTAGATAAAACAATAGACAGAAACAAGGTACTGTTTATATGAAACTATAGCATAAATACGGCTGGCTAACTACAATTTGTACCTAACAATTGAAGAGAATAAAGGATCTCCTACCATGCTTGTCATACCATAGTGAAAATGACTGATCGTCAAAAGAAATCAAATTGATAGCAATTCATATACCAAGCAACAACAATAGCATCCTGTTAAGACTAAGAAGAAAATATCACTCAAACAAAATGTGAAGAAAATAAAACATATAACAAAGGAATAAAGAACAAATTTGTTGTTCAAGAATAAACAAAGCAAGTGATAATAAAAGAAAATCTTAGAACCAATCCCTTTTTGACTCTCATAGAAAACATTATAAACAAAATAGTGAATCAATTTGTATTTTTTACTAATACTTTAATGAATACATTAGCTACTTATTCTCTAAACAAGAAAATATCTCTCTTAAGGTGCTCTGGTCACAGATTCATTATTTTTCAATGTACTAGATGATTTTAGGCTGAATGGAAATAGGATCTCTTACATTCCCGAACAGAAGGCAAAAGAGAAAGCATAAAGCCAAACTAATGTGATACCCAACCAGAGAAGTCATGAAATATAAAGGAAAGAAGCCATTATACAGGCTTTAAGATAAGATATAATGCTGATTAATTTGATCCAAGTGGCTAACAGATAAATAGTGCATCAATTTTAGATATACTTTTTGTTGAAGAAAGCATTATGCATATCTTTTTGGCTTCACAAAATCCCTTTTAACAAACTTAATTTTTTGTGATTTAGGATATTTCACAAGGAAATTACATTCAGTTTATGTGATACCCTTCTTGTTTACAAAAAAGAAAGCAGTATGGGGTGTTTAAACATTGAAGATATGTTGGCAAATGTATCAAATTGAATTTTAGCCAAGGTTCATTTATTAGTTAATTCCATGCAATTAGAATAAAGAATATGAAGCTAATAAATTCACAACTTAATTTACCATCCACAAAATGAAATTTTTCATATCAACGACCATTGTGCACGCTACATACACACAATCAAAAAGCAGTAAAAAGTTACCAGTGTTACTCTGCCGCTCGATCGAAGCATCTGCACTGATTGTTGACCACTGATTCATCCCACTTGCGCTATGATCAGCCCATGAGCTAGTAGACGACCTTCCATCCTTCTTCGAACTGCTACTACCATCACCAATGTTCTTTCCTCCAGTCGTCGAAGTAAACCCAGCACCTCTGGACAAGTTGCTACTCCCGATGCCAGAAATCCTATGCTCTCCACGGAAGCCCTCCTGCGGCAACGGCCCGGATCTAGTCTTGATCCGGTTAAGTCCGAGCGAGGAAGCCAGGATCGGGGAGAAGGATGCGACAGGAGGCGTTCCGGCGGCGTCCTTGGCCTCCACGGCCACCGTCGCCTGCATTCGGCGGAGCTTGGTTGGGGCGGAGGCGGCAGTCGGAGGGGAAGGTTTGGGCGAGAGGGAATCGACAGCCTCCTTCCCCTTGGACTCCTTGCCATCCTTGTCCTTCTTCTTGTGCAGCTGCTGCTGCAGGTGGTGCTTCTCGACGGCGTCGCGGATGAGGGTGTGGGAGGGGACCGTGGAGGGGGATTTAGATTTCTTCTTATCGGATCTGGCGGAGGAGGGGGAGTTGAAGGCGGTGCCGCCGGGGCTGTTGGATCCTTCGGGGCTGGAGGAAGAATCCGACTTCTTTGACGAGAAGAAGCGCGCCTTGAACACCATCGTCCAGTCACGTCGCCTCGCCTCGCCTCGCCTCGCCTCGTCTCGCTGCTGCGAGAGCGAGGAGGGCGTCGGCAATGGAGAAAGAAGAAGAAGAAGAAGAAGAAGAAGAAGGGGAGGTGAACTGGTTGGGGATGGGAGACCTGGGGAATTAGGTTAGAGTTGGAGTGAGACGAGGTGGACTGCTACGACCAGGCCGTTTTGTTCCGCCATCGACAACGGGTGGTACACGTGGACAGGCAGGGGGAGTTTCCCTTTCGTGGAATTTTTGAATTTTCAGCGCTCGCTTTCTAAAGAACTATTTAACTTGAATCACAAATGATTTTGTGTGTGGATATTATACTTATGATCTGTTTGTTTATTAGATAAGGGCATTGAAAAAACATTGACGGTGGAAAAAAAAATCAGAAAATAATAATAATAATAATATAAGAGAAAAAAATAGAAAGAAAAAAAAAATTACGCGGAGCTGCCACCTCACATGTGCAGGGTTGCCACCTCACCCGGAGTCATCGTGCGGGGAGGACAGAACCTCTATTCCAAAAGAGGAATGATACTCGTAGCGACAAAATACAGCGAACGGCCGCAGCGACTGAGTTGGCTGCGTGCGTGGCGAAGTCCACATCAGCGCCGCGACAAAACATAAACCTAGCCGCTACTCATTCTTTCTACCGCCGCAACCTTCTTCCCTCTTCGCTCAACCTTCTTCCCTCTTCGCTACTCGTTTTTTCTACAGCCGCATCTCTTCTTCCCTCCGCATCACTTGGCCGATCTAAGCTCCACACAAGCGCAATCTTCCCCTTGGGCGATTGCTGTGTTTTGTCGCTGCGAGAATCATTTCTCGTTCTTTCTCCCGCCACAACCTTCTTCCCTCTGCCCTAGGGAACCACTCTTCGCTACTCAAGATTTCTGCAACAGCAACCTTCTTCCCTCTGCTCCGCCGTTGCAAACGATGATCGTTCTCTTCTTATCGCTTGGCTGATCTACTGCTCCACACAAGCAAAATCTTCCCCCTAGGCGACGCAGCCCGGACCATCATCCACTGAGCGTAGCGCCTCACCTTTGGGCGTCTCTGCTTTGGAATTCAAGCCGTGGATCATAACAGGGGGGAAAGGGAGGAGGCTTGTGTTCGGGCGCCATCGTAGGTGAGGGTCGTTCTTGTGTTCTTGTGCGGTTTAGGTTAAATTTAGACTGAGTTGGTTGTCCAATTTTATCTGCTCAAAATTTGAGATCTCAAGGTGTTTGTTGATTTGCTCCAATTGCTCAGTGCACTGAAGGTGTTTGTTGATTTGCTCCAATTGCCTTGAATTCCAGTTGCTCGGTGGAAGTTGCTCGATTCCAGTTGCTCGATTCCAGTTGCTCAGTTCTATTTTGGTGGAAATCTTGAAAGACACAAAGGAAAAATTTATTGCTATTGATCTTGAGCATTCAAAGGTTGAGCCACTGAAAGAAGTATCTATATCTGGTGCAAAAGCAATACATTCTCCATTAAAGGTAAGATCTCGAGGTCGTCCACCCACAAAGAGAAAGCAATCTAAGATTGAACAAATTATGAAGAAATCAGTTGCAAAAACCCAAAAGAAGGTAAGTGATACCTAAAATAGATACCTAAATTAATTATGTGGTCTTGTTTTGTTCAAGTATATTTATGTGATTTTAGCTAATTTAAAATTTGTTTCTAATTTATCTTGCAGCTATGAAGATTGGGGAGTCGAAGAGTTGAGATGACAAACATGTGATTGTCATGGAATTGATACTCTTGGCTAGTCATGGAATTGTTCAAGTATGGAGAGAGAATCAATAAGCTTCTTTTATTTTTCTTTGTTTGTTTAGCCATTTGCAACATAGACTGATTTTTGTTGCTATGTTACATTGTTGCTCAAAGTAGATATTATCTTGCCTTAAGTTACCTCATCGCTTTGGATATTATTTAAGAAAGTTCTTATTTTACAGTTTTGTAATCTTGTGTTTTTGTCAGTGTCCCTCATAGACTGAAAAAGGATTTAAAGTTGAACCTTTGACATTGTCAGGCTGCAAAAAATGCAGGAGTTCCTATTATTCTCGATGCTGGGGGGATGGAATCTCCTATTCCTGATGAACTCCTGAAGCTTGTGGATTTTTTCAGTCCAAATGAAACAGAGTTAGCTCGTTTGGCAGGATTGCCAACTGAATCTCTTGAGCAGATCGCTCATGCTGTGGAGAAAATCCATGATAACTAGAGAGTAGATAGTGTAAAGTAGTCACTCAGCAATGTTGAATAGTGGACTACTCTTTTTGAAATATGTTGGATGCTAATCCAAGTCAATCTGCCCAATAACATTTTAGGAGCATTTCAGAACTTCATTGTGAAAGCATCCTCCAGATTCTTATAGGAAGGCATAGCTTGGTTCTCCTGGTTTCTTTAACAACCTGTTTTCTGTTATATAATATTATTAATCGAGTGAACTTAATTATGTATGAGACATCAAAATAAGTCGATTTATCTAGAAATCCAAAATTTGAGTTAATTAATTTTGATAGTGTCTCCAGAATGCACGTTTGCAGACTAGGTTAGTTTTAGAAGAGTCAAACTATCAAACTTTTAGATGATAAAAAATCACAAAATGACTTTGTCCTTTGTCTATTATGCAGATATTTAATTAATTCTGTTCACATTAAATTTTGTTGATATATTTTCCATTTTTATTAGTGCTTGTAGTTACTTTCAAATCCAACTTATGTCAAACACTAGATTTAATTCATGTATCACAACTCACATTGAAATCTGGCAGATGTTCTCTGATTTCTGATATTGGCTTTGAGATAATTCAGAGTAAGTGGAGAAAATAATGATGTATTCATTCCAAAACAAAATAGTGAAACTGATTGGCGACTTATTATCCAAAAAATTTGACAAAAGTGAACCACTAGAATTTGCTCCTTTAATGAAACATGAAGTATTGAATTTAACAATTTAAACTCTTCTATCACTTTTTTTTTGATAAGTTAATTTTTGAATGGAAGAGAGGTCTATCTGTACTGTTTACTACATTAGGGGGAATTTACTACACCACCTAGATTGTTTCCTAAATTATCTTGATTGTATTTTTTTTCAATAATTTATTACTTTTACTGGTGATGTAGGGAGAAAAGAGCTGTGCTAACCTGGTGATGCATTTGGTGCACATTCATCATATCGGAGCTGCATTTGTCATCAATATTTTGCTTGGTGAAGAAGTGTTGGAAAGCCTGCATACTCTTTCCTATCTTGCCATTGCAATAGTTTTGTCATCAATGTTTTGGAAAACCAACATTTGTCATCAACGTTTTGAGTTTGTTTTGTATTTTAGAAGACTATTAAACTTACTTTTGTATGGTATTTGGACTGGTTTAGTGGAAGGTTTCAATGAGTTAAGACTATTACTACTTTTTGATAGTGCTCTGTGCATGTCTCACGTTTGAACAACCGACCTTATGATCTGGTAAGTGCATGTGCTTGACTTCACTAGAGAATTTGAGCCATCGACAAAAAGATGATTTCTTTACTGTGTTTTCTCCTTTTGCTTCATGTCTTCTATTTCTTAAATTTTTTCCCAGTAACAGATTGCTTCTCATCCTTAATCAGCTTTATTTTCTATATCAGCTTGTATTTGTGTTAGCAAAGACTAACTCATTTGATTTTGCAGATTCTTCTCTTTTTAACTCAGTAAATTCATTCCTTAATCTAAAGTGGGTGCTTTTCTGAAACTCAATGAAGCTTATGTCGGTTTTCCCTATTCGATTCTCTTTTTATTCATCAAGTATTTGAAATGCAAGGAGAATAAGAGATGAGTCCTCTTTGTGCCTACTGACTTGTAGGTGATTTGTGCAAGATACATTGACATAGTGTCTGGGCATTGCTTGGAGGATTTGCTAACAAACGTTCCACTTTGTGTCTTCACTCAAAATCCAGATTCATTCAAACCATCGGAAGTGTCCACTGCAAGCAGTGTAAGGAGCTCAATAATTGCAAGCAGTGTAACACATGCTTGTCGAGACCATTGTTGATGCTTGGAATGTTGTTTGGCTCTAAAAGTGAAGAGCTGACATCGACACCAAACAAGTACTGCTGGTCTTGTGTATCCATGACTCCATTCACTGAGCTTTCTTTGCCATGGAGTGCTAGTAACATAACAGTTTGGAAGGAGGTACTAGACTGTGATGAGAGCTACTCTCTTTGATGACCTGGAACTCAAATTAACTACTTTCGCATAGATCCTTCAATAGCGAGCAGAAAAATCAATATTAATCAACAGTACCAATATTAATCACCAGTAGCTAATGATATAAACTAACAAACCAATTTGCGTCCAGAATTACAAATTATTTGTCACTTACATTACAACACCAACATTACTTTAACACAAACTAACTAATAAGATGAACTAACAACCCAATCAAGATTATGGCTAAGAGAATCAAGTTCACTATCACTAATATCCAAATGACTTTTGGTACATTGATTATTTCCTGATTATGTCTATGAAAAACATTGTGTTCACTTTCAACTTTGTCCAATGAACTAGTATTACTCGTCACCCATTTTTGCCATCCATGTTGCTCACATCTGTAATAGTATCTTCCAGGATTCTTCGTTGATCTAGAAATGCACACCGATGTTCTTCGTCCGCAGTCCCTACATGTTACAGGTTGAAATTTTGTATTGTCGATGCTGCTATAACTTGATGATGCCATAAAATAGCAACCTAATAATAAAATTGTCATTATTTTGATTTAAAATAATAGCAACTTAATAATTATAGATGGGCCATAAAACTTCAAAGTTAGGAATATGAACTTGATGATGCATCACAAAAAAATGAAGAGAAAAAAATCAGTAAATGATCAACATTTAGGAGGTGGAATTTCTCGTTGAGGTAACTAGAGAGTGCAAATAGCTCAATACTACTGTCATTTCAAAACAAATTGTTTCTTTCTTATGCTACATAGACATAAAAAATGCTAATGTTCATAAACTGAGAGAAGAATAAGTCACTTCCATAAACACACAATTAACAGGAGTGAGAGATAAAAACATGGGTATGTTGGAATCACCAAAAACTGTATACACAACATTTAGGAGTATGAACTTGATGGTCTGATGCATCACAGACAAATGACAGGTTTTTACAGGTTACTAATGATAAACAACACCTAGATATGTAATGATGAGTAGGGTTAAACAAACACCTTCAGTGTAGAACTGAGCAACTGGAATCGAGCAGCTGGCACCGAGCAGCTAGAATTCAAGGCAATTGGAGCAAATCAACAAACACCTTCAGTGCACCGAGCAGCTGGAATTCAAGCCAATTGAAGCAAATCAACAAACACCTTGAGATCTCAAATTTTGATAGGGTAAAATTGGACAACCAACTCAGTGTAAATTCAGGATAATTTTGCAAAACAACGATTCTTTGAATAACCTAAACTGCAGAAGAACACAAGCTATAGATCAAGATCAAAACTACACTAGGAGGAATTACAAATCAGAAAATTAGGGCTGCCGTGAGAGAACTTCTAGAGTGCGAGAACAGAGGGTACGCTCAATTAAGTTGTTACAGGAAGAACCAAATCCGGACAACAACCAAGAATTGAATACCATGAAGAATCCATTCAAACATAGAATCGCTACAAGAATAGCCCTTACCTGCGATGGCACCCGATGTGTGCAGCTCAGATCGGCCAAGCGATGAGAAGAGAATGATCGTCGTTTGCAACGGCGAAGCAGAGGGAAGAAGGCTGCGGCTGCAGAAATCTCGAGTAGCGAGCAGTAGTTCGCTAGGGCAGAGGGAAGAAGGTTGCGACGGGAGAAAGAACGAGAAATGATTCTCGCAGCGACAAAACACAGCGATCAGCCAAGGGGAAGATTGCAAGAATAGCCCTTACCTGCGATGGCACCCGATGTGTGGAGCTCAGATCGTCGTTTGCAACGGCAGAGTCCCTAGGGGCAGAGGGAAGAAGGTTGCGGCGGGAGAAAGAACGAGAAATGATTCTCGCAGCGACAAAACACAGCAATCGCCCAAGGGGAAGATTGCGCTTGTGTGGAGCTTAGATCGGCCAAGCGATGAGAAGATCACGATGGTCGTTTGGAACGGCAGAGCAGAGGGAAGAAGAGATGCGGCTGTAGAAAAAACGAGTACCGAAGAGGGAAGAAGGTTGCGGCGGTAGAAATATCGAGTAGCGGCTAGGTTTATGTTTTGTCGCGGCGCTGATGTGGACTTCGCCACGCACGCAGCCAACTCAGTCGCTGTGGCCGTTCGCTGTAATTTGTCGCTACGAGTATCATTCCTCTAATTAGGACTACTCCTATACGGTTCATAGTTAGTTTAACTAATTACTGTTTTGTTAAATAGCTAAACTTAGCCTTGATACAGGACATTGACTTTGGACTCGCACGGTTAATCATGAGAGATTTATTTGGGCACGTTCTACATAAAAAGCGGACACTTCTCTTTTTTACTCGTGTAGTTCATTTATCTTAAAGCATGATTGTTTATGTCTAAATAGGTTACTTGACCTTGTTCTTTGCCGTTGATACTTTTCTTCGTTGATATTCGCGTTATTCGAAATTTCATATTCGTACAGTCTTCCCTTGTATTTCTGTTCTGTAAAGTACCACTGGTACGCGAGTACTTAGAGATTCATTAAACACAACTTGGTTTGTTTGACATTAGAATTATCCTACCTAGTAGTGTAGATGCATAATCATTGGCTTTTGATACTTGGTTGATTGTATCGTTGCATCGTTGATATTTGTTGGATTTGTTGTATCGTTGGTTTTCAGTTGTTCGTGCATCTTGTATCATGCACCATACCTGCACCGTTGCATACTAACGACTGTTGGGTTGTCATTTGATTAAGCTGTCGTTAGTCATTTGGTTGCTTTGTTCACTCAACCACCTGTTGTTATGGTAGTTGTTAGAGTGCGAGCAACTGTCCTGTTATGGCACACATGTTGCAGTTGTAAGCAAACAGTGACACCCTCACCGTTGTTTTCGAGGGATACTAGAGTTGTTAATAACTCCCCCTATATATCAGGGTTTTGGAGTAGTTGACTCCCCAGCATCTTGTCCACTCAACCACACATATCTGTGGTATTTGTTAGAGTGCGTACAGTTGTCACAGCCCTACCCACTCGGCCACACAGATGTGATGTGTTGGCGGCTTGACTGGCGTCAGGGGTGACACATGTCATTTCATCATATGTATATGTTGCATTTATGCATTTTCTTGTGGTTGTTGCATTTATATGAGTTATGTTTGCTGTATTTGGTTGACATGCATGTATGTTTTGATATTGTGATATCATGAGATTTTTCGTGCATGCTTAGTTGTCATTTTGTTTTATGTCATGTTGTTTTATATGTTATACATATTTAGGTATTCTTATAGGTTGTACCTATTGTTTTCTCTACTTGTTTTATCTTCATATGACATGCTTATTATCTATTCATATATCCGCTGAGTCTGCCCAGACTCATCACCTCTGTTTCTTCTTTTTGTTTCAGAAGCAAGTAGTTGCATTTCTTGGAGCCAGGAGAGGATCCAGTCGTCAGTCCCTCGGTCCCACCGTGTCGGTTTGGTTTGATTTAGTGCCTGATTTCTTTTCACGTTTTCGTTCTTTCCGTATTTAAATTCCTAGACGGATGCTTCTTTCTACTCGTCAGGTATTAGACTAGTAGGTACCTTTTTGATTTTTATTGGAGTCTTTTCGTTTATACAGATTCTTTTATGTTTTCTTTCCTTATCAAAATAATAGTTATCTACTTTGTTCCTTTTATGTTTATGATGGCGGAGCCATCTAATTATTATAAACTGCGTGATTATGTTTATTTTCTTTTGTTGTAATGTCAGCCGCTTGTGGCTGAGCTAGATTGGTGAGATGATATGTATATATGTCCCAACTTGTTCGCCGTACAGGGGAAACGCTGTCTGATTTTCGAACAAGTATGAGCCTCTGGGGGCGTGACACAAATAGTGATAAGTAAAATATCAAGCTGTGAGTATACCTTTTCAACAAATTCAGCAACAGTTGTGATCAATTTCTTGATAGACTGTTTGTAAACTTTTGAAGGGCCGATGATGTGCAAGAGAACATCTTTTGGTATCTACAATGAAAGAGTTAAATTGAAACATATATCATACGAAAATACACAATGGTATGAAAGAAGTAGTAGTATCTTAAGAAGTTGAGAAGTTTACTGTAAGAAAATATTCATCAGTTTAAATATCTCAAGTAGGTTTATCGGATCATGTTTAACACATCAAATCCTTGTTATCTTCCCCATGTCAAGGGATTGATCCCAATGTAGACCAAAGTCAAATATCTGTTGTATGAATCTACTATTTCAGAGTATGATAAATACAGATTTTATTCCTTCCAAGTTTGAATACCACAGGGGAATATCTATAATTTGACTTATTTCATTTATTCTATGACCAGAAAACTTAAATTCTAGCAGTGTTGTAAAAGTCGGCGCCTAGGCGCCGCTTAGGCGCTAGGCGGCACTCCACCGTGGTACCGCCTAATGCCGTCTAGCGCCGCCTAGCACCGCCTAGGCGCCGATTAGGCGCCGACTAGGCGCTAGGCGGTAGTCTTCCGCCCGACTACCGCCTAGCGATTTTTACAATCTTGAATTCTAGACGTGTATAACACTGAACACTATGGCAATGTAATTGTAGTCATTGAGTCATTGATAGCGAAGGAGAAAATGCTTGGGAATTTTCTTAATCGACAGTCAAATTTCAAGCATATAATTGCATTTTTTGCACAAGCAGGGTTGTTTACCACTATATGAATATGTTTACTTTGTTTTTATTCATGAATGAGTTTGATCCAGACAACAGCTTGTGTGTGCGTGAATATACGATAGGTTTTCACATTTGAAGAGTTGCAAACCAATCTAATTCAAATGTGAAAACCAAAGCCGCTATGGAATGACGTGAAAACCATACAAAAAAGAAAAAGACATCCTATATACAGAAGAGAAGCTATTAATTTTTTCATCTCAGATTATTCCAATGGAATCTTGCATCAACGAAAAAGATAAAAAGTCATAACTAACTTACATCAGGAGTCTTCCCTAATAGTCTGAAGCATTTTCCCCAGGAGCAATGAACAATGAGGGCCAAAAGAAATACAAGTCAGTGATGTTGTTGAAGAAAACTTGATCATTCGGCAAAAAGCAATTGAAATAAAGCATAAGACAAAAGGAAATGAGTACTAAAATTTTTAAAAAAATAAGTATTTTTTATTCGGTCTCGCATATTCATTCTTAATTCAGTTGGTAAGAAAGGAAAAAAATATGACTAAGCATTTTGAATTCGGTCTCGCATATCCAATAGTTAAATGAACTTCTAGTCGCAATACTTAAAAAGGGATTATTGACAAGAAGAGATAGACGCATCTGAATGCGATATAATATAGATGTGGTGTTAATGAAAGAAGAGAGTAATATGTGATGTCCATGAAGGTTGGAGGTTATTCTGACTATACTAAACAAGTAAAAATAACCAAGACTGCTATAGGTATTATGACCCATCAATCCTTATAGATTCAATGATCAACAAGGTGGGTGAATGCATATTAAACTTGCCGGTAGAGGCAAAACCGCCAAAGAGAAAGATTTTTGTAATAACTATGTTATGATCACCAATTTAAAAAAAAAAAATCATTGGCTAGGGTACAATGACGAGGAAAAAAGAGAAACATGTACCAGTGCATAACTAACAAGTGTCGAAAATGATTTTTATTGATAAAAATCAGCATTAGAGAATCGCTCAAATATTGATATAAAATGAACAATTAAAAAGTTTGTAATGAAATAGTAACCTCCTTTCACTCTCCGAAAACCAGGAATTGGTTGTGCAGTAGCAACTAACTTTGAGAAAACATTATCAAAAATAGCCTGAGTTTTAGCACCAGATGCATCAACTCGGATCTACTTCCAAAGTCACATCATTTTATTCTGAGTTTGTATGCTCCAACAATTAGCTCAACCATGATAAGCAAATGAAAATTTAAATATGACAGTCAAATAATTTGGAAACAATATAAATCCATAAAAGAAAGCAATTGCACCAAAAAACAGGCACATAGGAAATAAAAGAACATGAACTTAACCTTGATCTCTCTCTCACCAATGTTTGTAGTTGTAACAGTCAAATCCTCAAATGTAGCCTATTTTACACCTGAGGATATTACCAAAATCTGCATTCCTATTTTATAATAGATGTCACAACAGATTGGATAATCGGTAAGGCACAGTAGATTAACACCTGAGGATATTGCTAGCATTGCATTCGGAATTCTGCAGCCAATCCTGCACAAATAATGTTTAACTGATAATACAAAGATATATAAAACAAGGGAAAATGGCACAATGCAGAAGCATTAGGCTAGGATGTCACATGAAAATAAGAGACAGACAAAATATCATGTCATAAGATACTTGTTAACGATTGTTTAAGATACTTGTTGTTACAACTAACAAAACAAATTATTTGAAATCATGTAATAAAATCATTCATCCTAACATAAAAAAGAGACAGACAGCACTCTAAAACCAAGCATGCAGATTTCGGGGACACAAATAAAATAAAACAAAAAAAAAGATTAAAAGTAATATCGAAAATGAAAAAGGCCAAACAAGTAGTTCACATAATGCATATACCTTCTAAAATTTTCTGAAGCAACACGTTTCAGATTAACTGAAGCACATATTCTGGTTCTCGGTGAAGCCAGTGATCTAGAGCAGAAAACCTTTCTCTGATTTTGAAGAATCATCTACACAAGTATCACAAAGGAACAATCCACAACAACAAAAGATTTTTTTGTTTGTTTGTTTAGAATTGAGACATCAATGATGGCCACCTTGGGAGAGGTTCAAGGTTGGAGAAGTGAAGGTCTCTGTGAGCAGCAGGCCTGCGCCTGCTGCATTGACATTAGGGTACACGCAGCTTACTTTGTCTCGAGCAGATGCCATGAACAAATTCGAAAAAAGGCAAGTAAGATTTCTGCTGTCATTCCATTTCAAGGATCATGTTTTTTCCCCTTTCATTTGTACCTTCAACACACCGATCATGTTGACGTACTCTGCCGGCACCGAAAAATCTTCGTCAGAGTCATACACATCCGCCCACCTCAAATTCTTGTTCATCTCGTACACCTGCTTCCCGCTGGGCTAGGCCATGGCATCGATCTGCGCGCCGGGTACCTATCCTTGATGAGCTGGATCGCGGAGAAGAAGAGGAGGTTCTCGTAGACTCCGCCGGAGATAACGCAGCAGCAAATGCGCACGTCGTCGCGGACCTTGGAGGCGAGCTCGACGTTGAATCCCATGGGAAACTTGAGGAAGCCGTATGAGTTGGACGGTCGTCGGGAGGGTGAGGGTCCTCCTCCTGCTTCCCGTCGGCGAACAGGGATCCGTACTCGATGTTGGGGTCCTCACCGTAGTCGAAGGGGTCGAGCCAAGGGTTCTTCTTGTTCTTCGACGCAGCGGCGACGAATCGAGGTCGTCCTCGCTGAGGATGGTACGCCGAGGAAGGGGATAGAGTTGTGCTTATGTATTCATAAGTATGAAATTGCTCAAGGTTGCTGGGAGTACTCGTGTAACTTTTTATTGTTTCTGTCCATTACTCTAGAGTAATAATATGTAAGTGAATATTTTAGTAAAAATTTTGACTATCAATTGACGATACAGTTGATGTTCGATAGCTGATTGGATACTATCGGTGGTTTTTGGTCATCGTCCCGAATCAAACTATATACTGGGCGGCACGGTGAATCCGTCGGGATTATCGTAATTGCGATCTCGTATTAATCACCGTCGATTTCGACGTGTTGATCATTGCCGACGATCATGACGAATTCACCGTCCTCCCAAGGTATAGTTTGATTCGGGTGGCAATCAAAGGCTGTCGATAATGTCCGATCGACGATCGAACGTCGAACGTACAACTGAATGATGATCAAAATTTTTACTGAAGTATTTATTTTTATTGTACATATCATTTCTCTTACTGTATCGAGTTGTGCATTATTTTTTTTTTTTAAGAATTTGATTATGATGATGGTTTTATTGGGGCCTAAAACTGTGATATATATCATGTTTATTTTGGTTTTATGTGAAAAGGAAAAAATTTCTAGAAAAAAAAATAGGGCAAACATGACTTCCAATATATATAAAAAATGTACTTGAAAGATTTGCTTGCAATATATGATGCCCATGATTTGTTTCTTATTTTAAAAATGGTTTCTGCAATATAATTACTTGTTGGATATTTTTTTATGATTAAAACTAAAGAAATTATTATTGCTTCGACACAAAACAAACAATATGATGGTCTTGTTATTTGTTCTATATTACGTACTCATTTGTTCTTTACCTTCGAGATAATGATCGTCATATCAAAACAAAAGAAGAAAAAAGAGTTGATCGAATGATATGGATGTGTAGATTGACAAGATTATGATTTTACTTACACTGGTCAACTTCGCATGGATAGGATAACTTTTAGAATATTGTGTGATATGTTAGTAGATGGGAGGAATAAAACCCACCAAGAACACATCCTTAGAGGAGGGTGTAGCAGCCACCGGGGTTATAGTGCAGCGATAGGGAGATTAGTCGCTATCTCAGACATCCGCGTTTTGATCCCCAGCTACAGTGCATTTGTAGGAATTTTTCCTCCAAATAAGGCGCGAACTCTGGAACGCTGGACTTCTAGACCGCCCACTGCGAGCGCTTTGTTTGTAGGAGCCCTAGAGTCAATCATGTGATGATTGACTAGAGACATTTTGGATCATATTCTATTATTAATAAAGACATGTTTGGTTATTATACTTACTTTGTATTCTGTGTCGAATGACTAAGTATAATAATGTCCTTGTGTAGTAGGTTCTTATCTACATTATATTGATTGGTTGAATCGATAAGTGAGATAATGTAGAGAACACTACACTAAATTATTCCTAGTCGAGCATTAATATTCAGGGACAATATTAATGCATGGAGACTAGCATGTAGGTCAACTGATGACTTGAGCTCACAAGTCATGGATATGTGATATCAAGTTGACACATAGGTATACATTGGAGAATGTGTACTGAATGACCCGCCATGAGAAAGTTTCATAGATTGTCATATGAGTGTCATAGACTTTCTCATGTGACTATTGGTATGAATAGTCCTTAGACCTGAAGTCACCATGGTTCCCTACATAAGGAGTTATGTACTTTGGTATCGTCAAACGTCACCCGTAACAGGGTGGACTATAAAGGCGATCACTGGGTATATAATGAATTATGCGGAGGGATGTGAGTGATGTAGATGGGATCTATCCCTCCCATATGACGGGAGTGATATCTGTGGGCCCCTTGAACGAGTAGGACTACTGAAACGCATGACCATGGTCAAATGAGTCAATATGAGATATTGAGCTCATTTGTTTAGTGAGTCTACTCGGGGATCAAGAAACACAAGATTGATTGAGGATGACACGGTCTATGCCTCAATGGTCAATCTAGATATCAAGGATAGAAGGACAAGGTCATACACTATCATAGTCACGGAGGTTTAGTCGGATCTCGACTTTTCTTGTTACTTAGGTAGGAGTGATGCATTGTTAGATGTCGCTCATTGCTTATGTGTCTAAGGTGTTAGGCGCATTACCAACGTCACGAGAACCTATTGGGTCACACACAAAGGACACAATGCTTCGGAAATTCTGTTCGGCTGTAAGGAGCCCGAGTTAGAGAACTCGGGAGTCCGAGCCCGAGTTGGAGAACTCGGGAGTCCGAGCCCGAGTTGGAGAACTCGGGAGTCCGAGACCGAGTTGGAGAACTCGGGAGTCTAAGCCCGAGTTGGGGAACTCGGGAGTCCGAGCCCGAGTTGGGAACTCGGGAGTCCGATCCCGAGTTGGGAAACTTGGGAAGTCCGAGCCCGAGTTGGGAACTCGGGAGATCTAAGCACGAGTTGAGAACTCGGGGGCGCAGGTCGGGAGCTCGACGCTCGGCAGACTGAGTTGGAGCTCGGCAGACTGAGTCGGAACTCGGCAGACTGGATCGGCACTCGGCATACTGGGTCGGCACTCGGCAGTCGAGGCTCGACACTCGGCAGTCAGAGCTCGCCACTCGGGAGACTTGGTCGGGAGACCGAGTCGGAAGCCCGAGTGGCCCGGTCGGATTTGCATGCAGGAAAGAGAAAGGTCTCTCTTCATTGGATGAAGAGAAGGTAAAGATACACATGGAAAGATGTGCTCTTTATTGACTTTAATGAAGGGAAGGCAAAGAGACAAATGACTCTTGGTATTTATGGGATGAATATAAAAGGGGTCGTCATTTTCGAAATGAACTAACTGTGTGCTTTCTTCTTCCCTTCCTCTCTTTCACTGCTAGCCGAAACTCTACTGTAGAGTTCTTGGTGTTTTCGAGCTACCTCAAGTTGCTAGCACAACTAAGGTAGTTCTCCCGAAGTTGAGATATTGTGTCCATGTGGATACGAATAGAGGCACGGACGTTTGAACGTGCAAGAGATCCGGTACTTCTTAGACGAGCGGGATACGCAAAGGGTACGCTCCAAAGGTATGCACAGTAGATAGATCTATTAGATAGATAACTTTGTACGAGTTTTCTTTCGCTTGGATTGCTCGTGGGTTCTCGTTTCCGCTGCGTTTTTATTGTTTTATGCCGGGAAAGCCCAACACGTTTCCCAATTTACCCTGGCGGCCGGTGGAAAACTTCCGTGTAACCGGACCGGTCGCCCGAGGTTGATTGAAAAAATCTCGTTAATCATTTAGAGGAGGATGTAGCAATGTTCATATATACTTTGACTCATCAGAAAAAAAAATAGAACAATTAGCCTATTTTTTTTTACTGTAGTACAGAAATAATGAGGCAGCAATTTCACCAAGTTCTTCATGCAATTTTGAAATTATATCATATTTGCACAAGAAGCTAGAACCTATAACAAGATGAGAACTGGAATGTTATAGGTACTTTTTACATCTAACATCAACTTCAATACATATTTTTTTTATAAAAAAGTGTTTACTATGGTGAATCCAAATTGTAATGCAATAATGAGTGCTAATCGTATATTTGTTAACTTTGTAGGATTGCTTAGGAAAAATAGATGAAATGTTAATTAAAGTTATTACACCTCTTACCGAAGATAAATCTCGTTATCGCACTAGAAAAGGGTGTATTTGTTGGATACGATTTTGTAAAGAAAAATTTTGATGCCATCGATCGTTGAAAGTCAAGTTTGACTTCAAAATCGAAATCTACGTTTCGCGTAGATAAATCTGGACTATTTATTTGCTTAAAACCGATTAAGGGTGAATGAGAAATTAATTGTTCAAGATACGCTCAAATGAATATTAAGAAAAAAGATGGAGTTTTTAGTCTCACATTGCTAACCAGCGAGAGTCAATGTTTCCTTATATGTGTTCTTGTGCTAATGTTGTTAATACAAAAGCACAGGAAGTCTCTACCCTTGGGCGAGCAGGTTGGCGCCACCTGATCATGCCACATCACACCGACATGCCACGTGGCGTCACCTGATCACGACACGTCATCACCATGTGGAGCATAAATTAAAGCTCTTCAATGCTCCTTGCGACGATGCGAAGTGCAAAGTGCGCCAACTAAGCACCCATTGCGCGCGTGGCGGGTGGCGGGCTCGCAGGTTAGCGATGACTGGATTGAACGAACAGATGGTGGCCGTCGGATCAAAGATCTGGACAGATCGCAGGAAAGTGCGATCTGGAGCATCGGATCAAAGATCTGGACAGATCGCAGGAAAGTGCGATCTAGAGCATCGGATCAAAGATCTGGACAGATCGCAGGCAGGTGCGATCTGGAGCGTCAGATTCGAATCTGATTGTGAAGAGGGAAGATGGATCTGAGACGTCGGATTAAATGTTCTAATTTGAAGGCTGAGATCAAGATGGGATATGAAGAGTTATAACTCTTCAGATCAAGGGACGAGATTAAAAGACCTTTAAAGGGTTATACCATTTCGTTATGAACGGTCCAGATCTGTCCGAACCAAAAGGTACTTACCTCTTCACTTAATATAAATAGATCCCTCCACTTGATCATTTCATTCATTCAAGCATTGCAATCTAAAGTGCACTCATCCATCTTCTGCATCGAGAGTCTAAAAAGCCTACGGAAAGGTTCGTCGGTCTCAGAATTTGAAGTGCTACTATTCTGAGATGACGTCGTTGTATCTTGGTAACGAATTGCCGCTATCCGCGAGCATCAGTAGCAGAGCAATATTGTTTTACGGAGATAGTGTCGTACACTAGCTTCGACGTAAACCAATTAGTTTGCTTCTTTCAAAAGCAACCTCCCGAAAGATCAGACGATCATAAATCGACTAAGTCAAATACCGAGGAGATACAAGTCAGCAACCAACAATCGTAAAATGATATTCAGCAAACTGATATGGCCGGAATCAACAATGTACCAACCACCGTCCCTCACGCCGAGAAGCCGAAGAAATTCAACGTAGCCGACTTCAATGTACCAACCGCCGTCTCTCACACCGAGAAGCCGGAGAAATTCAACGGAGCCGACTTCAATGTACCAACCGTCGTCCCTCACGCCGAGAAGCCAGAGAAATTCAACGGAGCCGACTTCAAAAGATGGTAGCAAAAGATGCTGTTCTACCTGACCACGCTGAACCTTGTACGGTTCTTGTGTGAAGACCCGCCAGCCGCTACGGAAAATAATTCCGGGAGCCAGGTTGCTCGTGATGCGTGGTCACACGGGACTTCTTATGCCGCAATTACGTTCTTAATGAGCTGGACAATGTGCTATATAACATATATTGCATGATGGAGACGGCCAAGTCACTGTGGGAATCGCTGGAGAAGAAATACAAAACCGAAAACACCGGATTGAAGAGCATCAAGTCGACCGGTTTCTGGATTTCAAAATGGTGGATTCCAAGAGCATCACGTCTCAGGTCCAAGACATGCAACTGATAATGCATGATCTGGACGCCGAAAATATGTCACTGAATGAGTCATTCAAAGTTGCTGCGGTAATCGTGAAACTCCCTCCTTCATGGAAGGATTTCAAAAATTACCTAAAGAACAAGTACAAGGAGATAGGACTTGAAGACATCATCCTGCGACTACGAATAGAGGAGGATAATCGAACATTATCCGACTCTAGAGGAACAAAGCGGGCAGTCGATGAGATGTCCAACCTGACGGAACCAAAAGCTAAGAAGCCAAAGCAACCGAACTAGAAGGCTCAAGGCAAAAGGTTCAAGGGCACGTGCTACAATTGTGGAAAGTCAGGACACATATACAAAGACTACAGACGACCGAAGAAGACAACCAAGAGCCAGAAGAATGTTGCAAACCAAGTCGCAACCTCCGTTGGCATAGATCTCAGCGCTCTGGATCTCACTGCGGTCGTGTTCGAAGCCAACTTGGTGGACAACCCAATGCAGTGGTGGATCAATACTGAAGCAACCCACCACGTCTGTTCGAATATGGCGATGTTCTCCATGTACACCCCGATAAGTGGAAGAAAGTGTAGGGTCGGTGCCGTCGATAGAGGGGGGGTGAATATCGACTGTAAAATTTTTGCGGAAATCCATAAACTTTTGATCATTCTAAGATCAGAGTTAGTAGCACAGCGAAAAAGTAAAACAGAAAAGTAAAAGAATTAGCAACACAGCAGACACGCGAGATTTATTTACTTGGTTCCCGACCCCCCTGGGTCAGTACGTCCAAGGCCTATGTACTCGGCGTGAGTCCACTATTGGTCTCCTTTCCGGAATTTCCGGAGGCGGAAAAAACCCGTCTTATAGTTGATAATTACAAGCATAGATATAGAAGGTTAAATGCTGAATATTAAAAAGCAAACCGAACAAAACAAAGTTTGAAGCTCGGCCGATTTGGATCTCCGAAGTGTCGCGCACTTTCTCCTGGAGCCTCCCGGTCGTAGAGCCTCGTCTTTAGCGCGTTGTCGTCGGTTAGAATGATCAAAATCGCTCTTGGAAGTTGTGTCTGAAGCTGAGGGGTCGAGCCCCTTTTATAGTACTCTAACGGGCGCCTGATAGGTTGGGGGCGCCTGACACGTGCCCTTCGATCCGGGAATCCTTATCCTTGGGCTCGGTCAGCGCTTATCCTTCCCTCTTGGGTGCCTGAGCTGATAGGGGCGCCCGTGACATCTCGGGCGCTTGATCCGCCTTGGTTCAGTGGCTTCGCAACTGTATTTGGGATTTTACCTTCATACTTGGGCTCCCGTATCCATACGGGCGCCTGAGCCCATTCGGGCGCCTGAGTCCTTTCGGGCGCCTAGGATCAGTGAAGCACCTCTCTTGCAGACGACCAGTCCTTTGACCCTGCAAGATACAAAAATACAAAGCAAGTATACACACAATTTTAACCTTAAGGACTTGGTTCTGGCTTCGGATTTCCACAAAACCCTAGGTCGAACCGATGCAAGTTCCAACCCCCGAGAACGTGCCTTTCACCTACTACTTTCAGGAGCCGATTGCCACCTAGTCCTTCGGGTGGACTTTTACTTAGCCTCCGACACTCTCGGATCTCGAGACGTCCGAACCCCGACCCGTCTCTACTTCTGTCCTTAGTCATCGCTCAGTTAAGTTCCTCAGCCCCTCGGGCCTAGGCTTCGTGCCCAAACCCTAAGTCCAGGACTTCGGTGCCCAACTATTGGAAATGAAAATTTAAGCAAGCTGAAAACTAAAATAGGGTAAATTGTGCAGGAAATTTCCTGATCGGTCGGCTGACCGATCAGATACAAGCCTGGTCAGACTGATGACCGATCAGGTGTTGTCTGGATCGGTCGAAGGACTGATCAGTAACTGAAGCACAGACTGAAAAACTACTGAAATGTTACAGAATTGAACACAGAAACGAATCTACAGTCTAAGGACACCAGTTCGAGTACTTCACCGAGATTTCTCCTTGCCGTCACACAAAGATCAAGCTCAGAACCCCTTTGCTCGCGAATCAACCAGAACTCAGCCACAGAGATTTAATCGCGTAGCTTGAAGTGTAATCTGGACTCCTTCCGATCCTTCCTTCCGCGATGATTCGGATGGCGAGTAGTAGCGCAGGAAACCTCGAATCTAGCTCAGAGAACCCCTCTGACTTGACCCAATTGATAGAGAAGTGAAATCTAGTGAGGATTTGTCGGATGAAGCTAGCGCACGGAGAAACCCTCGCCGGAGCTTTCAGATTCGGATGGAATGCGATCCTCTCCCGGAAACAGAGCTTGATGATTGAGATCCGAAGATGAACTTGATCTGGTGGCTGCCTCCGATAGAAATTGGAAAATGAAGAAGAACTGAAACGAAGCAGGAGACGCGATCTGGCCACACGAGCCAGGCGCGGAGAAAATTTTGATTTAAATTTCTGCTTGAAAACTTGAACGAATGTGATTGTTCTGATCCAATTCAACAGTCTGATCAAGTCAGATCGAACCCAAACTTGCCATATCTTGATCAAGGGCTCTGATCTACTTGTCCTTAGCTCGGATCACTCAGATCTAAAGTGGATGACTCAGATCTTCTCTTCTTAAGATTGGACAGTCTAGATCCTCTATTGCTTGATCCAACGGCTGAATTAACTCTGATCTGACCCAAACTTCCAGATCTTGCTCTATGAACTTGATTAAGTCTATCTTGAGCTTGGATCGTCACGAAGTTGACGGATGGCTTAGATCTAACCGTTCTCTTGAATGGGCGACCCATGTTAATTCGATGCTTGATCCCTTTGATCCAGATCCAATTCTGACCCAAGTTTGACCCAATATGATCCAGGTACATGCTTATTTGAAACCTTCAAAATGATATTAAATATAAGTGCCAAAACATCTTAAATATAGAATGAATTGAATCTTAAGCTAAAATGGAGACAATCCATGAAACTTAATACAAATGCAAACTTAAGCATATAATAGTGAATCAAAACATGGATTTGAGGGCCTAATTTAATCAACAAAATGAAAGTTATCAACTCCCCCACACTTATTCTTGGGCGTCTCGCACAAGCTATTAAGAAACTAAGATGTATCCCCCTTAGACTATTCTCAATCATTGTAAGAAGCAATTGAAAAGAAATTACCTAGGGTTGTCAATTCTCAAAATTCTAAACTCAATAGACTAGTATCTTGTCCTTAAATCAACAACTTAGCATACTTCCTCTTTCATGACTCATAGAGGTGAACTCAACACACAAAACCTTACAAGGGATTTTTAGTGGCTCTCTTCCTAAGCTCTTCATTTCAATGAAAGTGGAGCTCACTCAAACACAACATATTTCTTAAACTACCATAAGCTTGCTCATTATCTACTCTCCACCTTCATTCGTGACTTGGATCCACATCTACAAAGATTTATTAGAACACATTAAAGAAATATGAACTGAATAGAATGAAAGAGAAGTTTCATGAATTTTGATACCAAAGACTAATGGTAAAGAAAATAGAGAAATATCATATGCTAAGAAAAGAAATAGGGTAAAGAAATATAGCATGAAGAAATATGGAAAAGTAAGGAAAAATAGAAGACTTGGATACTCAAAATTATTCTTAATGCTCTTTGCCCTTTTGTGGTAGCCTCTTATAAATTCTGAGCCAAGTGGAGTGAGTGTGAGCTGATTTGGAGGAGGTTCAATACTGAAATCAGTGCTCTGTACTGTGCCAGCTTCTCTGATCGGTCTAGAGACCAATCAGACATTGCCTGATCGGTCTGGTGATCGGACTGGTCCTCCCTGATCGTACTCATGACCGATCAGGGGCTGATCAGTAGCCAAATTCCAGAATTCTGAACTGTCTTTTGCCTGACTTTTTCGTTTCTTCCAATCACCACTAAATCTTAACCCATCTAGCTTCTTATTCTCGGCTTCAAATTCAAAAATCTATCCATCTTTTGAACCTTCATGATTTCCTTTGTCTTTTCTTCACTTTTTTTTCTTTTTTTTCTTCTTTTTTTTGTTTTTCTGTGATTTTTTCCCAAGCCGCTTGTTGTGTTTTTTTTCTTTGAGCAGCTTCATTTCAGATCCATAATTTTGCAACCTTGAACTCTTCAAGTCAATAGAATACTAAGTACTTCACTTGACACCACTTTTAATCATTGAAACACCAAATCAAATTCAATTGTAACCTTTCTTGTGTAGACTACCTCCTTCCCCTTTTGGAATTCCTCTCATAGAGTTTGAAATGCCAAATCATGTTTAGAAATCAAATTATTCCAAGAGTGATCTTTACTTTCCACTACTCACAACTCATCTTTGGTACACCACTCCTCTAATTGGCACACTTCCTCATTTCCTTTACTTCTCTTTTTTTTTCTATTTTTGCATTGCATCCTCCTACACTTCATTCCTTTAGTCACATCACAACATTTGGAATCCATCTAAAAATCCATAAAAACAGATAATAAACATCATGATACATCACTTCTCACCAAAATTCCTTTCAAAGCTCTAGCAACCTCCCCCACACTTAAACTTTTGTCCATCTCGGGCAAAGTAACATCAAGAACAATTCTAAGTAACCAAGTCTATAGAGAAATATGGTAATGAGCAGAAAAATAGGGGAAGGAAAAAGAACAAGGCATGAATTAACAAGATATGTTGCAACAATTATATGAAAAAGGGAAGACAAAGTGATTAACCTTTATAAATGTGATCCAATCATAGAAATATGGTTTTGAAAGAACCTAAGCAAGTTCTAGAGTACAATCACATGTGTGTATCTCAACAATAAAACTAAGTCCTCACTAGATACAAAGAATTCATCTCAACTCATCAATCTAGAGTCCATAGCTAAGTAGTACTCAAGCGACTAAGAATTTTCATCCATTTGCTCAAATCCTAAGTCTTGACAACCAAATTTAATTTGCTTTCAAAAGACTCTAAGATGATATAGAAAAAACCTAGAGGGATACATTTATTCCTACTCATGCAAAAATAAAGTGTCAAAAGGGTAAAATGATGTTTACAATCACTATTTATTCAATCTACACTTCCTAAACATTTATTATTAAAAACTCATGGTAAAAGAAAGATTGAACTATTTGAAAACAATAAAATGGTATTTACAATGAAATAAAACACAAAGAAAAGGAAACTCCCCTTTAGGTTGGGTAGATAGCATCTTTGACGTCCACTCCATCCACCTCTAGCTCCTTTAATTCTTCATAGTTCTTTTTGAGCCGGTGGTCATTGACTTTCCACATAAATCTATTAGCCTTATCTTTAATTTTAACAACTCCATAGTGAAAAATATTAGTTACAATAAATGGACCTTCCCACATTGACCTCAACTTACCCTTAATCAACTTGAGTCTTGACTTGTACAATAAGACCTTGTCACCAATTTGAAATTCTTTCCTCACTATGTGTTTGTCATGAAAGTTCTTTGTCTTTTCCTTGTAGATCCTTGAGTTCTCAAATGACTCTAGTCTAATCTCTTCAAGCTCTTGAAGTTGAAGTTTCCTCTCTTCTCCCACCTTGGTAGCATCATAGTTACAAGCCTTCACCGCCCAATATGCCTTGTGTTCTATCTCCACGGGTAGATGACATGCTTTTCCATAGACTAACCGGTAGGGAGACATGCCAATTGGTGTCTTGAATGTCGTTCTATAGGCCCAAAGTGCATCATCTAGTCTCTTGCTCCAATCTTTTCTATTGGGCCCAACGGTCTTTTCCAAAATTGATTTGATTTCTCTATTTGAAATTTCAGCTTGACCATTTGTTTGGGGATGATAGGAAGTAGAAACCTTATGTACAACCCCATATTTGCTAAGTAGGGTCTTCATGTGTTTGTTGCAAACGTGAGATCCATGGTCACTTGTTATAGCCCTGGGAATTCCAAACCTGCAAAATATGTGTGACCTGACAAAATTAACAACAACATAAAAGTCGTTAGTCCTGGAGGGAATGACCTCCACCCATTTAGAAACATAATCTACAACAAGTAAAATGTACAAATATCCACAGGATGCAGGAAAAGGTCCCATAAAGTCTATACCCCAAACATCAAAAATCTCATAATATAGCATAGTCTGCTGGGGCATCTCATTTCTAGCTCATATGTTCTTAGTTTGCTGACATCTATCACAATTCTTATAAAACAAGTATGCATCATGAAATAGGGTGGGCCAATACAAACCACACTCTAAAACTTTCCTAGCTGTTCTTTGTGGTCCAAAGTGTCCCCCACATGCTGATGAATGACAAAAACTAAGTACTGAACAAATCTCATGGTCAGGTATGCATCTGCTAATTATTTGATCATTACAAAATTTCAATAAATACGGATCATCCCACACATAGAATTTTGCATCGTTTTTAAGTTTATCTTTTTGAGCTTTAGAAAAGTGTGTAGGAAAAACATGTGCTGCTAAGAAATTAACAAGATCTGCATACCAAGGTGGCTCACCATGTACTGCAAGAAGGTGCTCATCTCTAAAGTCATCATCAATGGTGGTAGTGGAACCATCTCCTTCAATTCTGCTCAGGTGATCTGCAACCAAATTTTTTTTGCCACTCCTATCTTTGATTTCTAAATCAAACTCCTGGAGTAGAAGCATCCATCTGATTAGCCTAGGCTTAGCATCTGGCTTCTTAAAAATGTACTTTAAAGCTACATGATCAGAAAAAATAATGACATGTGAGCACAACAAATAAGATCTAAAATGGTCTAAAGCAAAAACAATGGCAAGAAGCTCCTTTTCAGTGGTGGTGTAATTGGCTTGGGCGGCATCTAGGGTCTTGGAGGCATATCATATGACATGATGTGCTCCATCCACCCTCTGTGCTAGAACAACTCCCACTGCAAAATTAGATGCATCACACATTAATTCAAATGACAAATTCCAATCAGGTGGTCTAATGATAGGAGTTGCGGTAAGAGCCTCCCTGTGTCTGTGAAAAGCTTCTTTGCACTTATCATCAAAACAAAAATCAACATCTTTTTGCAAAAGTTTTGTCAAGGGCCGAGCAATATCGCTGAAATCTCTAATAAATCTGCGGTAGAAACCTACGTGTCCAAGAAAAGCACGAACATCTCATACGCATACGGGGGTAAGATAAAGCAGATATAACACTAATTTTTACAGGATTTACCTCAATACCTCTCCTAGAGACTATGTGACCTAATACAATACCATGCTCTACCATAAAGTGACATTTTTCAAAATTAAGCACAAGGTTAGTCTTAATGCATCGGTGTAAAACCCTAGACAAGTTATCTAAGCATGAATCAAATGACGTGCCAAAAACTGAAAAGTCATCCATAAAAATCTCCATACAGTGCTCTAACAACTCACCAAATATACTTACCATGCATCGCTGAAACGTTCCTGGAGCGTTGCAGAGTCCAAATGGCATCCGTTTATATGCAAAAGTGCCGAAGGGACAAGTGAAAGTAGTCTTCTCCTGGTCCTCCGGATCAATACAAATCTGGAAGTAGCCTGAGTACCTCCAAGAAGCAGTAATGGGACTTCCCTGCCAACCTCTCAAGCATCTGATCAATAAATGGCAATGGGAAGTGATCCTTCCTAGCGACTTGGTTCAACTTCCTATAATCAATGCATACTCTCCATGAGTTTTTAACTCGGGTGGGCACTAACTCATTACTTGCATTTTCCACCACTGTAACTCCAGATTTCTTAGGCACCACATGAATGAGACTAACCCATTGACTATCAGAAATAGGGTAAATAATACCTGCCTGTAGAAGTCGAGTCACCTCTTTCTTAACAATATCAAAAATGAGTAGATTAAGTCTCCTCTGTGACTGCCTTACTGGTTTAACATTTTCTTCCAAGAAGATCCTGTGCATGTAAACAGTTGGGCTAATACCTGGTATATCTGATAGAGTCCACCCAATAGCTTTCTTGTGTTACCTCAGGACTTGCAATAATTTCTCTTCTTGCTCTGATTCCAAGTGCTGAGCAATGATAACTAGAAAACTCTGCTCCTCTCCTAGGAAAACATACTTCAAATGATCTGGTAGTGACTTAAGCTCAATCTGGGTCTGCTCAGTAGGTATGGGTGATCCATGGGGCTCAGTGCAATCCCCTACACTCACACACCTCTCTTCTGAGTCCTCTGAAATGTCAATAGAAATAAGTGATCCTTGGGGCTCTGTGCAATCCCCTACACCTAGAAATTCCTCTCCAGCTGGAAGTAAGTCTGAAATACCCTCTGAAATGTCCTCAGCCTCAATAGCAACTACAACTTCAGCCTCTTCTGAAATACCAACTCCTCTGGAATCCATAAATGAAACTCCCTCAGCCAATATATATGTATCATCCAACTCCTCTTGAATGCCAATGCTCATAATAGAGTGGTCCTCTCTCGGGTGTTTCATAGCATCAAAAATGCTGAATTGAACTACTGTGCCTCCAATTTCCATCAAAAGTGTGCCAACATAAACATCTATCTTTGTTCTTGTAGTCTTCAAAAATGGCCTCCCTAGGATGAGTGGAGATCTGTGTGCAAGGTAGTCCCCCTCCATATCCAAAATGTAAAAATTTGCAAGAAAGATCAGCTCCTTCACCTTTAACAACACATCTTCAATAATACCGGCTGGGTGGGTCTGACTCCTGTCTGCCAACTGAATCACAACTCCTGTAGGCTGTAGAGGGCCTATACCAAGCATATGGAAGACTGATCTAGGCATCACATTTATGGAAGCTCCTAAATCCAACATAGCATCATGGAACATGGTTCTCCCTATCTCACAAGATACAATAAAAATCCCTGGGTCTTCACACTTCTGAGGGATGACATGGATAAATGCTGAAACATTTTTTCCCAAGTTGACTAACTCATTCTCCTTAAGTTTCTTCATGTGAATACATAAGTCTTTGAGGAATTTTTTATACTTAGGAATCTACTTTATCATGGTCAACAAGGGTACATTGATTTACACCTTACTAAAAAATTTCACCAGCTCATTGTATTCTTTAGCTTTCTCCTCCTCCACTTGCTTTTTGGCTTGGGTTTTGCGCTGAGGAAAAGGCAAAGGAACTCTAAGTTCTTCCTCTTGAGCCGAAATCATTTGGGCTGGATTTTGAACTAATTTCTCCACTGATGTAGCTGCTGTGAACTCTCCTTTTTCATTGATTTCTCCATCATTCTCCACCAAAATCACAGGATTACTTGAGGAAGGAGTTAGGCTTGGACTAGGGGTGGAACCAACTGAATTTTATAGGACCGGTGCCGTCGATAGAGGGGGGGTGAATATCGACTGTGAAAATCTTTCGGTAAACTTCGTAAATCTTTCGAACGTTCTAAGATCAGAGTTAGTAGCACAGCGAAACAGTAAAATAGAAAAATAAAAACTAGACAGACACGCGGGGATTTATTTACTTGGTTCCCGACCCCCCAGGGTCAGTACATCCAAGGCCTATGTACTCGACGTGAGTCCACTATTGGTCTCCTTTCCGAAATTTCCGGAGGCGGAGAAAACCCGTCTTACAGTTGATTTACAAGCAAAAAGATAAATAAACTGAATTGCAAAATGTACTTCAAACCAAAACAACTTATGTCGAAGCGTCAGTCGATCTGGACCTCCGAAGTGCCATGCACTTCCTCCTGGAGCCTCCCGGTCGTAGAGCCTCGTGTTTAGTGCGTTGTCGTCAGTCAGAATGATCAGAATAACTCTTAGCAGTTGTGTCTGAAGTAGAGGGGTCGAAGCCCCTTATATAGTGCTTCTGGGGGCGCCCTGGATGTCGGGGCGCCCTGGATGTCGGGGCGCCCTAGACGTCGGAGCGCCCGTATAAACTCGGTCAAACCTTATCTCCGTGTCGACCTCGTCGCGGCTGATAAAACCTCTGACCAAGGCACCCCGAACATCCTGGGCGCCTAGCTTGAACCCAGTCAAAGCTAATCTCCTGCTTCGAACTCGCAGCAGCAAAACAGCTTTGAACCCGGGCGCCCCGGACCTCCCGGGCGCCCCCATCAATGTGTGCGCCTAGGTTAATGCCTTTCAACCCAACACTGGGTTTTATGCTTTGACTAGGGGCGCCCCCATCATCCCGGGCGCCCTGCTTGGCTGGTTTCCAGCCCCAATGTATGTTATTTGCCTGCTTTGTCTTCCGTTCTAGGTACCTGCAAGATACTAAAATACAGAGCAAATATACACACATTCTTAACCTTAAGGACTTGGTTCTGACTTCGGATGTGCACGAAACCCTAGGTCGAACCGGCGCAAGTTCCCACCCCCCAGAATGCGCCTTTCACCTATTCCTTTCAGGAGACGGTTGCCACCTTGCCCTTCGGGTGGACTTTTGCCCAGCAGCCCTACGCTAGGTGCCTAGCAGCCCTTCGCCAGGTCTTCAATGCCTAGCAGTCCTTCGCTAGGTGCCTAGAAGCCCTTCGCCAGGTCTTAGGGTTTGGATGCCTAGCATCCCTTCGCTAGGTGCCTAGCAGCCCTTCACTAGGTCTTAAGGTTTCGACGCCTAGCAGCCCTTCGCTAGGTGCCCAGCAGCCCTTCGCTAGGTGCCCAGCAGCCCTTCGCTAGGTGCCAACAGCCCTTCGCCGGGTCTTAAGGTTTCGATGCCTAGGTTAACTAGGACTTTTATTCAACTTAGGTTACTTCTCCTTTGCTCCCCTTTGTCTGTTTAATGTATCACTGACTTAAGTGTATTGTCAAACATTAAAACACTTAGAGGAGAACATCATTGATGCAACTTGCACCAACAATCTCCCCCTTTTTGATGTTTGACAATAACTTATTTACATTGGTTGAAGGGGCTAACTTACTATCCTTGGGATCAAACAAAATATGATTTTTGATCCTTTGGGAAAAATAAAAAAAATTCTAACTTTCACTCTCTCCATTTTGAAATACATTTTGATTAATTGATCCTTTGGTAAGAGTGAAAAAAATCACCAGAAATACTTAAGCACACCTCTCCCCCTTTGTCATACATCAAAAAAAAAAAATCACCAGAAATACTTGCACCAACAATGAGAATATTTGGTTCTTTTTAAAAATACTTAGTATAAATTTTTGAAGGCATATCATAAAACTAAGTACTTACGTATTTTGATCTTAGAAAACTAAAACAATATTTCATTTTTTTGAGAAAATACCGTATTTTTGAAAGAATACTATGAGTGAAAGGTGCAAGTACTTTGAAAGATATGATGCATTTTTTGAAAGATATTTTGAAAAACATAAGTTTTTCTGAAAAATATTATACATATTTTGCAAGTACTAACTATTTTTGAAAAAGATGAGACTTTGAAAAGTATAAGTAATTTTTGAAAAGTATTATGCATTTTGAAAACATAATATTTTACTTGACTAGGTTTTTTTCCAGTCTGACACAATCCTAGGAAATCTTGTTAACTACAAGGACATTTTCCTAAGTATCCTGGAAAATTTTCAAACTCAAGTAAATAATTTCATAAGTCACACAACTTCTAAAAAATAGAATAATAGGATGTAAGTACATGTATAAATTTTGGAAGTCATAATACTTGATTTGGTTTATCTTCCAGTCTGACACAATCATAGGAAACCTTGTTGACTACAAGGACATTTTCCTAAGTACCCTGAAAGACTTTCTAAACTCAAGATAAACATCCTTTTTTTTCAAATTGATCAAAACCAGATGAATTTTTGAAAATATTGATATTTTTAAGGAAAAAAATGATAGTATTTCGAAAGAATACTTATGTTTTTAGCAATATTTTGAAGATATAGTTCAAGAAAACATGTTATTAAATAATTCTTTTAATTTGACCTCCCCCTAAACATGACTCAATCTTGGGAATCTTGTTGACCACAAGTACTCTTCCTCTGAGTCTTAAAGTTTGATTCAGATCAAAAGAATAATCTAATAATTTTCAACATAAATAATGTAAAGCTTGTCAGAAGTTTGACTCAGACTCCCCCTAAATCTGACACATCCTAGGAGCCCTTTTAGATCATGAAGTGGACATTCCTCTGTGTCTTTAGGGTTTATCAAAATCAAATGAACACCAATTTTCAAGAAGATAGAATTTGAAATCACAATTTGGGAAGAAGATAATTTTTAACGTATAAGTCTTTTTGAAAACATATGTAATAGAAATTAAGGCGCAGTTTTAAAAAAATTAAAAGAGTGAAAACACTCCCCCTGTACCCAATATCGTTTGACTCTATTTAAGTGTCTTAAGGAACTTTAGTGTTGTCCTAGGAGGCTTGTGTCTAACTGAGTGAGTCAAACAATTTTTGAAAAGATATACTTTTGAAAAATGTATACTATGTATAATCAATCACACAAGCATGAATTCTATAAAAACATTATTATGTTGAAGCACTATTTTGAAAATATATTTTTAGGAAAATATTCTAACAATTTTGAAAAACAATTTTGAAAAATATTTTTCAATGCATTAGTCCTTAACATCTCACCCATTTTAGATATATCAGTACAACAAGCATGGTTGCCTTATAGGTGTATTGTGAGATGCTTGAATCATTTTTCTTAATTTATTATTAAATCTAAGATGTTAATTGAAGCTTGTGTTAGATTCAAATCTAGCAATAGTAAAGTGAATTTGATTTTCAGTAATTGGCTTCCAGGTCTTGGCGAGGCACTAGGCCTTCTTTGGTCGTAGCCTTATTGGATCATCAACCCTTTCCTTGACAAAGCCTTTTATAGAAAATTCATCTTCAAGTTACTTTTTGAAAGATTTTAGTCTAACTAGTTTAGGTTTTGGATCGGTAGCTTCGGCTAGTTCCACCAAAAATGCTTCCCTAACGTACTATCATCTCACCTCCACCTAATACTAGGTTGATCAAGTTTTAATTATTCTTTTTCCTATAGCCGTTCTAAATTATGCATAAAATTTAAATATGAATGACATGTCATATATTTAAAAGAAATAGCAAATGTATGACATGACAATTATGCATGATTCAAACAAGTCCAAAGCATTTTAATTACGTTTCTAAAGATGTATCAAATTTCCAATTTGATACATGTCGTGTGAACCCGCGAATATGTCAATCCACTTTGACATATTTACTGTTTTTAATTTTAATTATTATAGTTTGGGTAAAATTTTATTTTAGTTCAAGTTTAATTTATTTAAAGATTAATTGGAGAATATATTGATTAAGGACTAATTAATTAAGAATTAATTATTGTTGAATTAATTGAATTTGAATTAATTAAGATTAAGTTATTAATTGAATTAATTTGAATTTAAAGTAAGAAAGATCTAACTAATATGAGTTAATTAAGATTTAGTTTGAATTAATTTAAGTTCAAATTAATCAAGATTTAATTGAATTAAATTGATTTAATTTAATTTAATTAGGATTTAATTTGAATTTATTAAGATTTAATTTGAATTTGATTTGAATTTAATTTAATTAGGATTTAATTTGAATTTATTTTGAATTTAATTTAATTTGAATTTAATTTAATTAAGATTTGAATCTAATTTGAATTTAATTTAATTTAATTTGAATTTGAATTTAATTTGAATTTAATTTGAATTTATTTGTATTAATTTGAATTTATTTGAATTAATTGAATTAATTTGAGTTTATTTGAATTAATTTGAATTAATTTGAGTTAATTTGAATTAATTGAATTTATTTGAATTTATTTGAATTAATTGAATTAATTTGAATTAATTAAGATTTGAATAATTAAGGTTGAAATGATTAATTAATAATTGTGGGTTTAAATTCATCATTTTCATTATTTCAAAAATTTCTTCTTCATCTTTATCCATCTTTTGAAGTTTTTCTAATAATTTTGATTTATTTGAATCTTTATGAACATTATTAATTATGACCTTTATCTTAGATAGTTCCATATCCTTCTCATCCTCAAAATTACATCTTTTAGTATCCTCAAAGTAGGAGGAGTAATTTGGGCCACTAATTAAAGTTTTGTAATAATTTTCAAGATTATCTATAATTAAGTTATTATCTAGGAGAATTTCATCTTCATTATCCTCAAGATTTTTAATAAAATCATTTTTATCCTGAAAAATAATTTCAGGATTATCTCCAGAATTACCTTCACTAATTTCAGAGTTATCTTTAGAATTCTTGAATTTGAATTCAAAATTATCTAAACGATTTTCAAATTCAGAATTATCCTTAAGATTTTTGCATTCACATTTATCCTTAGGATTTTTAAATTTAGATTTATCCTTAGGATTTAATTTATCTGAATTAAAATTATTAGAATTAAAGTTACTAGAATTAAAGTTATCAGAATTAAAATTATTAGAATTAAAGTTATGATGATTTATTTTAGAAATTACTGAATTGATGTTTTGAATTAAATAATTAATTTATGATACTTTAGTCATATCTACATTTTCTAATTTGACATGTAAAATGTTAATTCTACTATGCAGTACATCTAATTTATCAGAAAAATTAACTAAATTATCACAAGGCAGTGTAGGAATTTGTAAAATCTTTGGAATATAAATCTTACGTACCTTTGCCGGACACTTATTTTTGTAGTGTCCGTACTTCTCGCATTTGAAGCATCTGATGTGGCTTTTATCTCTCCGGACTTCTGGCGCTGGTGCCCCCTTTGCCGCCGGTGGTGTAGATCGAGTTTTACGAGTAGGGCACTGATTTTTAAAGTGCCCTCTCTCCCTGCACATGAAACAAATAATATGGAACTTAAAAATGGGCATGAAAAAAATGTACCTGATTCACCCCTGGGCTCCCCCTCAACTCCTGGCGTCGTTGCTCCATCGGAGGTTAGTCCGGTGAAGAGCGGCTCTGCTCTGATACCACTTGTAGGACCGGTGCCGTCGATAGAGGGAGGGGGTGAATATCGACCATGAAAATCTTTCGGTAAACTTCGTAAATCTTTCGAACGTTCTAAGATCAGAGTTAGTAGCACAGCGGAAAAGTAAAACAAATAAATAAAAACTAGATAGACACGCGGGGATTTATTTACTTGGTTCCCGACCCCCAGGGTCAGTACGTCCAAGGCTTATGTACTCGGCGTGAGTCCACTATTGGTCTCCTTTCCGGAATTTCTGGAGGCGGAGAAAACCCGTCTTACATTTGATTTACAAGCAAAAAGATAAATAAACTGAATTGCAGAATGTAAGTCAAACCAAATCAACTTATGTTGAAGCGTCAGCCGATCTGGACCTCCGAAGTGCCGCGCAGTTCCTCCTGGAGCCTCTCGGTCATAGAGCCTCGTGTTTAGTGCGTTGTCGTTGGTTAGAATGATCAGAATAGCTCTTAGCAGTTGTGTCTGAAGCAGAGGGGACAAAGCCCCTTATATAGTGCTTCTGGGGGCACCCTGGACGTCGGGGGCGCCCCTATAAACTCGGTCAAACCTTATCCACGCGTCGACCTCGTCGTGGCTGATAAAACATCTAACCAGGGCGCCCCGGACCTCCTGGACACCTAGCTTGAACCTAGTCAAAGCTAATCTCCTGCTTCGAACTCGCAGCAGCAAAACAGCTTTGAACCAGGGCGCCCCGGACCTCCTGGGCACCCCCATCAATGTGGGCGCCTAGCTTCATGCTTTTCAACCCAACACTGGGTTTTATGCTTTGACTAGGGGTGCCCCTATCATCCCGGGTGCCTTGCTTGGCTGGTTTCCAGCCCCAATGTATGTTATTTGCCTGCTTTGTCTTCCGTTCTAGGTACCTGCAAGATACAAAAATACAAAGCAAATATACACACATTCTTAACCTTAAGGACTTGGTTCTGACATCGGATTTGCACGAAACCCTAGGTTGAACCGGCGCAAGTTCCCACCCCCGAGAACGCGCCTTTCACCTACTCCTTTCAGGAGACGGTTGCCACCCAGCCCTTCGGGTGGACTTTTGCCCAGCAGCCCTTCACCAGGTGCCTAGCAGCCCTTCGCCAGGTCTTCAATGCCTAGCAGTCCTTCGCCAGGTGCCTAGCAGCCCTTCGCCAGGTCTTAGGGTTTGGCTGCATAGCAGCCCTTCGCTAGGTGCCTAGCAGCCCTTCGCCAGGTCTTAAGGTTTCGACGCCTAGCAGCCCTTTGCTAGGTGCCCAGCAGCCCTTCGCCGGGTCTTAAGGTTTCGATGCCTAGTAGCCCTTCGCTAGGTGCCCAGCATCCCTTCGCCGGGTCTTAAGGTTTCGATGCCTAGTAGCCCTTCGCTAGGTGCCCAGCAGCCCTTCGCCGGGTCTTAAGGTTTCGATGCCTAGGTTAACTAGGACTTTTCTTCAACTTAGGTTACTTCTCCTTTGCTCCCCTTTGTCTGTTTAATGTATCACTGACTTAAGTGTATTGTCAAACATTAAAACACTTAGAGGAGAACATCATTGATGCAACTTGCACCAATAAATTTGAAGAGATTTCAGGGCTGTTTGGGGCTGGAAATGAAGTTGTTGTCCCATTTTCATAAAAATCAGCTCTTGGACCATTCTGAGTTGAAGTCACCTTCCCACTCCTTAAAGTAATAGCACTAACGTTCCCCTTTGGATTTGGAGTAGCTTGAGAAGGTAGTTGACTTGATCCTTGAGCTTGCATTTGATTCATCCCACTAGCCAATTGTCCAATTTGCCTCTCAAAGTTTTGTATGGTGGGATCATTTCTTTGTTGTTGCAAAAGTTATTGAAGCATTTCTTCTATCCTTTATTGTTGCGCATTTCCCCCACTAGAGCCTCCATAGTCTCCTTGGTTAGCATGAGGCTTTGATTGGCTTTGAAATGTAGAAGTAGGTTGTTGAAATTGTTGAACTTGCTGTGATCCTTGAAAGTAGGGTTGTTGGGGCTGATTGTAGGGTTGAAATAGCTGTGGAATTTGCTAAGAATTAGGCTGGAAACTTGGTTGAAATTGTTGAAAATTATAGTTCTGAAAATTCTGAGGTTGAGGCTGAAATTGTGGTTGAAAGGGCTAAAATTATGTGGGTTGGAAATTCTGATTTGGGGGCTGAAAGTTTTGGTTGAAGGGCTGAAAACCTTACTGAGATGGTTGAAATTATTGCTGAGATGGTTGATATTGTTGCTGAAAATTCACATTCCCTTGATAGCCTTGCTGATTCCCTTGAAAAGGTTGCTGGAATTGCTGAAATGATGGCTGAAATTGCTGAATTTGTGGTTTCCCTTGCTGATTTTGTTGGAAATTCGGTTGGAGTTGTTGATAGGGTTGTTGTGATGGGTTTTGCTGATAAAAAGAATTGCCATACTTCAAGTTTGAATGGTGTTGCCGAACGTAAAAATCAGATACTAAAGGAAATGATGAATGTCTTGTTGATAAATTTAGACTTACCCCAGAACTTATGGGGGGAAGTCATATTATCAGCAAACCACATTCTCAACAAAATCCCTCACAAGAAAAATGATAAAACACCATATGAACTATGAAAAGGTCGCGAGCCATCATACAAATACTTGAAAGTATGGGGATGCTTAGCAAAGGTCGAAGTACCTAAGCCAAAGCAAGTTAAGATCGGACCTAAAACGTTCGAGGCAATATTTGTCAGGTATGCCCAAAACAGTAGTGCATATTGATTCATAGTTCATAAGTTAGACATTCCTGATATTTATGTAGGTACAACCATAGAATCTCGGAATGCAAATATTTTTTGAAGACGTGTTCCCAAATAAGAAGGAAAATATTCAAAATAATTACAACGGAGGTTCTAACAAAGATAATGCTCCAGAACTTAGTTGTCATAAAAGGGTTATTGACGATCAAAGCGAAGAGCCACGTCAGAGCAAATGAGCTAGAGTTGAGAAATTGTTTGGGCCAGATTTCATGACATTCATGTCAGAAATCGACCCAAGAACACTAAGCGAAGCTCTCTCTAATCCCGACGCCCCATTGTGGAATGAAGCTGTCAATAGTAAAATCGAGTTCATCATGAATAACCATAGTTGGGAATTAGTAGACCTTCCTTCTGGTACTAAACCATTGGGTTGTAAGTGGATACTAAAACGCAAGTATAAAGCTGATGGATCGGTTGACAAGTATAAGGCTAGACTTGTAGCTAAAGGGTACAAGCAACAGGAAGACCTTGATTACTTCGATACCTACTCATCGGTGACAAGGATTACGTTCATACGAGTGTTGATAGCCATTGCAGCATTGTATGACCTTGAAATACACCAAATGGATGTTAAAACTGCATTCTTAAATGGTGAGTTGGAAGAAGAAATCTACATGGAGCAACCCGAGGGGTTCATAGCTCCTGGAACTGAGGGAAAAGTGTGTCGACTTGTTAAGTCATTATATGGACTTAAACAAGCGCCAAAGCAATGACACAAAAAATTTGACAAAATAATGCTATAAAACGAATTCAGAATAAATGAATGTGACAAATGTATTTATGTCAAAAGCACACCTGAGAGTTATGTAATCGTCTGTCAATACGTAGACGACATGCTCATAATGGGAAGTAATCATGATATCATCATGAGTACTAAGAAAATGTTGACCAATAGTTTCGACATGAAAGATATGAGTCTAGCAGATGTCATATTGGGAATTAAAATTCTCAGGGCGTCCGATGGGATAGTTTTAACACAATCCCATTATGTAGAGTCAGTATTGAAAAGATTCAATGCATACTATCTCTCTACTGTAAAAACACCTATGGATCTAAGTCAACACTTAGCGAAAAACCATGGTGAACCCATATCACAATTGGAATATTCCTGGATAATTGGCAGTTTGATGTATCTCACAAACTGTACTCGTCCGGATATTGCCTATGTGGTCAACAAACAGAGTCATTTTACAAGCAATCCAAACGACACCCATTGGAAAGCAATGATGCGAGTTCTTAGATATTTAAAATATACTATGAACTACGGATTACATTACGGAAGGTATCCCGCAGTCTTGGAGGGATATTGTGATGCTAATTGGATCTCCGATACAAAAGACTCCAAATCCACTAGTGGATATGTATTCACGATCGGTGGGGGAGCAGTATCTTGGAAATCCACTAAGCAGACATGCATAGCTCGGTCAACAATGGAATCCGAGTTAATAGCATTCGACAAAGCAGCTGAAGAAGCTGAATGGCTGCGGAATTTCTTGGAAGATATTCCGAGCTGGACAAAACCTGTGCCCGCCGTACTTATCCACTGTGATAGTCAATCGGCAATTGGAAGGACACAGAGTAGTATGTATAATGGTAAGTCACGACATATACGTCGTCAACATAATACCATTAAGCAGTTGATCTCGAACGGAGTGATTGCAATCGATTATATCAAATCTAAGGATAATTGGCTGATCCACGAAGGAGCTAAATCAAGATCAAGTATGCTGCTCATCAAGAGGAATGTGATTGGCAATCTACAACTAAAAATGACTGTAGTGGTAACCCAACCTTATTGACTGGAGATCCCAAGATCTTGGTTCAATGGGACAACGAAGTTACAGAAGTTGTGTAACAGCACAAGAGAAATAATTATCTCTACTATCCCAATCCTAGGATGATTTAGTGTTGTCCTACCACATGTAGTGAAGATAAGCTTATGCTTTTAATGACTTCTATACCTTTAAGGTGGAGTATGGTAGGATACTCTTGATAGAAGTGTCACCTATGTGAGTGTGAAGACAGACAACTTCAATGAAACACTCATGAATCCAAGATAGTGCCCATGGCCGAAACGGAACCAACCATGAGAACCAAAAGTAGGTGAGATAAGTCTCTGTGTGGGTGTTATTGTCTTAGTATACACCAACAGCTGAGAAGTTTAAGACATCAAGTTCACTGCACAACCTAGTATGCTCTATAGCATTCCATTATATGGGGATTGTTGGATATGATTTTGCAAAGCAAAATTTTGATGTCATCGATCGTTGAAAGTCAAGTTTGACTTCAAAATCGAAATTTACATTTCGCGAAGATAAATCTGGACTATTTATTTGCTCAAAACCGATTAAGGGTGAATGAGAAATTAATTGTTCAAGATACGCTCAAATGAACATTAAGGTAAAAGATGAGGCTTTTAGTCCCACATTGCTAACCGGCGAGAGCCAATGTTTCCTTATATATGTTCTTGTGCTAATGTTGTTAATACAAAAGCATAGGAGGTCTCTACCCTTGGGCGAGCAGGTGCTCGCACCTCCGAGCCCGCCACGCGTGCACGCGCGCAATGGGCGCTTTTTGGCGCACTTTGCACTTTACACTTCGCACGTACGCATCGTCACGAGGAGCATTGAGGAGCTTTAATTTATGCTCCACGTGGCGATGACGTATCGTGATCAGGTGATGCCACATTGCTTGCTAGTGTGATGTGTCATGATCAGGTGGTGCCACGTGGCATGTCGGTGACGAGGTAGTGTCTATGTGACATGTGACTGTGTAGAGAACGATGACTGGATTGGGCGAACAGATAGTGGCCGTCGGATCAAAGATCTAGACAGATCACAGGAAGGTGCGATCTGGAGCGTCGGATCAAAGATCTGGACAGATCGCAGGCAAGTGCGATCTGGAGCGTCGGATGCAAATCTGACTGTGAAGAGGGAGGATGGATCTGAGGCGTCGGATTAAATGTTCTAATCTGACGGCTGAGATCAAGATGGGATCTAAAGAATTATAACTCTTCATAGCAAGAGACGAGATTAAAAGACCTTTAAAGGGTTATACTCTTTCGTTATGAACGGTCCATATCTATCCGAACCAAATGGTACTTACCTCTTCACTCAATATAAATAGATCTCTCCACTTAATCATTTCATTCATTCAAGCATTGCAATCTAAAGCATTTGCACTCATCCATCTTCGGCATCGAGAGTCCAAAAAGCCTATGAAAAGGTTCGCCGATCTCAGAATTTGAAGTGCTACTATTTCGAAACGACGTCGTTGTATCTTGGAAACGAATTGCTGCTATTCGTGAGCACCAGTAGCAGAGCAATATCGTTTTACGGAGATAGTGTCGAACACTAGCCTTGACGTAAACCAATCAGTTTGCTTCCTCCAAAAGCAACCTCCCGGAAGATCCGACGGTCGTAAATCGACTAAGTCAAATACCGAGAAGATACAAGTCAGCAACCAATAGTATTTCAACAAACGTATTAGGTGTTTGTTGCCCAAACATACAACTCGTATATGTATTGCCTGGTTGGGAGGGCTCAACACATGATGATCGTGTGCTTCGAGATGCGATCTCAAGACCGCATGGTCTAAGCTGATCCCTCGAGGTACATTTGCCTTGCAATGTATAGCTTGCTATGAATTTTATTTTTAATTTTTAATGCTACTCAACAATTTCATTTATTATTCATATTGTTATTACTTGGTTGACTTGGAAATGTCAATGCAAACGGATTTCTTGTCCCATATCGAGGGCAATGATATCACTAGAAGAATTTCATGGTCATCGACCAGAGACATCAAAGGAATATTTCAACATGAAACATTCCAAAGTTAGGAATGTTATAGAAAAATATTTTGGATTGTTAAAGAGAAGATGGATGATTCTTGCATCCCCTTTATTTTTCTCCATTCAAACCCAAGTTCGCATTATCATGGCACGTTATCTTATGCATAATTTGATTCACAAGTTTATGATCTATGATCTACAAGAGTCACTTATAGCAGATGAGGAAAAGGAATTTGATGGGGGGAAGTGATATGAAGAAGTAGAGTATATTAGGCAAATTAATCCAAGCAATGAGTGGTCATCATTTGGAAATAATACGGTAACCAATATGTATAACACATGATCCACTAGAAATAGTGACAATGTAAGTGATTGAGTGCTCCCGCGGGCATGACACGATTGATAATGACTCACTTGGATGATCTCTTACTTTTCAGATTCGATTCCACCCTGGTAGAGTGTGCAGTATGCTGACAGAAAAAATCGCCACAGGTTGCTGTGTGGTCGGGTCATCGGGTACTGATATCATCAGTGATGAAGTCGCCACCTGTCTCCGTCCTGCGATTTATCCTCGTTGACTGGTGGGGACTCTCGTTGAAGACTATGGGGGCGAGGCCGGTCAGCCAAACGAATTATTCGGGCGCAAGCGAATACCCCTTGTAAATAAAAAAATATATATAAGTGATTGAGTTTATAAGCCCATTATAACAATTGCGTGTTCTGATTTTATATATGTATTTGAATGGTACCAATTTTATTGTACTCGATCGACATTGTAAGATTCATATATTGTTTTATTTATGTATATTTTGTTGGTTTAAAATTTCATCAATTAGTCATTATATACGTGTATTGATTTTATATATATATATTTTTTGTTAGAAACTTCATCCATCGGCCATTATATACGTGTTCTGATTTTATTAGATTTTTTGGGACTAGACATAATAAATGATTAAAAAAGTTCCTTTATGTCAATATGATATTCCTTTCGGCTTTTTATAAAAGGCGCACTTGATAATTGATATTTATTAAAAGATATATCAGTATCTTATTTTTACCAAAGGCCACAGTAATTTTAGTGATCTTTCTCTTATATCCCTCCCGCCAATAAATATCGAATCTCTTTCTCAGTTAGAATTTCGAGACATCTGAATCAGCCGATTTTTTAGACTTTTTAATTTAAAATAATATATTTTGGGAGTCGGCTACAAAAACGTAAGGTAAACTTATCACAGCATATAATTCCAGGCCCACGTTGGGCCTGAATTCAGATGATTTCAGGCTCTGCGTGGGCCTGAAATATTTTGATTTCAGGTCTAACTTGACTAATTGAAACTTGACTAGTACTAATTGTATGTCTCAGTTGGTAGTTAATTATTAGAAATATTAAAATCACTAAACAAAACAAATACTTTTTCTTCTCAAAAAAAAAATAGCACATCTTTTGCCATTATATTGAGACAATGCATTTAATCTAATACAATTGTTGAGACAAATATTCAAATTGAACATAATTGCTCCTTGCTTTTTTTCAGAAGAAAGCAGGGATAATCACATAACCTTTTTTGAGGCACTACTTTTGCCATTACGTGCAAAAGGCTTGTCTTACTAATTTCGTCATGGAACACATATAACAATGCACTATAGTAAAAATTTCTTGCTTTTTAAACAAATTATTATCGAAATTGCAATAATTTTTCATTCAAGTTTTCTCAAGTCACACAGCGGATCAAGGGTCAAATTGAGCAGCCATGCAAGTTGACTTGTTTTATTTCATCTGCTTAATCTTGTGCATCAGCGTAGGTTCTGTATTGAATCACAAGTTTCTGTGATTATCCACAAGCATTCTGACTTAAATATCGGAATTGCCTAAATAACTCTGTTTAATCTTGTGCATCAACGTAGGTTCTGTATTGAAAAAAAAAGTAGGGTCTGAAATTTTTGATTTCAGATCCACGTTAGGCCTGAAATTAGATGACTTCAGACCCGACGTAGACTCAAATTTTTTTCATTTTAAAAATATTTTTTATAATATTTAATCATGATTTTTAAATTAATTATTTATAAGATAATATTTCATATAATTCTATAAGTTATGGCAAAAACTTCTCATTTTATTGAAATACTTAGGTATGATTAAAACATACTTACATTTGTTTAAACTTGAAATAAGAAGGTTCCATCTGGATATTACCTAAATACACAATGCATAGCAAAATTGGGTTCCTTGCAGACCATTAACTCATATTTTCAAAATTTGTTACAATAGGACTTTTATAGGTCCTTCAGTGGGTTTTGGTGGAAATCCACTGATTGACCTAGGATATTTAGATTTCTCAATACTCAATATCACTAGTTAGAGTTGAGCTAGGAGATGGTATTTGTGGTGTCTAAACTTAGTCCTAATGAATATTAATTATGTTCTCATACCGTATCAGTTGGCACAGAACGATGCAGCAACAATGCAGAATCATAACTTGTTTTAGTAAATCATCCTTATCTCTTTAATTTTGCTCATAAATATATTTTATTATCTATTTTAATTATTTTTACATTTATAAATTTTATTTATATTTGAATTATATTCATTTATTATATTTTTACTCTATAAATGATATGTATTTATTAATATTATATATTTTATTCTTTCTTTATAATTCCTTATAAAGAAATTATAAGGAATTATTTATAAATTTTTTAATTCCCTACTTTTTTTCAGTACAGAACCTACGCTGATGCACAAGATTAAACAGATGAAATAAAACAAGTCAACTTGCATGGTTGCTCAATTTGACCCTTGGCCAGCTGTGTGACTTGAGAAAACTTGAATGAAAAATTATTACAATTTCGAAAATAATTTGTTTAAAAAGCAAGAAAATTTTACTATAGTGCATTGTTATATATGTTCCGTGACGAAATTATTAAGACAAGTCTTTTGCATATAATGGCAAAGTAGTGCCTAAAAAAAGGTTCTGTGATTATCCCTGCTTTCTTCTTAAAAAAAAAGCAAGGAGTAATTATGTGTAATTTGAGTATTTGTCTCAACAATTATATTAGATTAAATCAACATTGTCTCAACATAATGGCAAAAGATATGTTATTTTATTTTTTGAGAAGAAAAGGTATTTGTTTTGTTTAGTGATTTTAATATTTCTAATAATTAACTATCAACTGAAACATACCAATTAGTACTAGTCAAGTTTCAATTAGTCAAGTTAGGCCTGAAATCATCTGATTTCAGGCCCAACGTGGCCTGAAATTATTGTTGAGGCAATCGGCCGTAGAATGATCGGGAAGATCATGGTTTTGATGTGTGTGCCAATAGGTTTAAGGTTAGGGTGTTGGTTGTATTTGATATGTGTGATTAAGTTTACAGGACTTGGAGAATCACACTTGGTGGACATATCCGAGGGACGAGAGCCGAGAGAGGAGAGCTCCAAGGGCAAGCCGGGAAGTGGACCTCAAGGGCACATGTGAAGGGTGGCATGGAGGCAAGTCAAGGGAAGGCTTGCGTACGCATCCGAGGGACGATAGCCAGAGGAGGAGGACTTCAAGGGGCAAGCCAAGGGAGCAGATCTGAAGGCACACGCGAAGGAGAAAGTCCGGAGTGGCTAAAGCTGAGTTGTGAGGCAGGGCAGTCGACTGGCCTGAAGGCAATCGACTGCCAAAACTCACAGAGAGTTTACAGCCTCAGACCAGTCGACTGCCCCAGGGGCAGTCGACTGGTAACTGATAGATTCCATTTTATTGATCATTTGAGTGGTTTAAATCCCTGTTTGATCTATGTTTTTATTGCTAAAATTGTGAAATTGCCTAGGTTTTAGAACTTATTTATATTTTGGACTTAATTGCAAAATTACATATATTTGAGTTCATTGGCCACTAAATTCTTGATCTATTTTTGTAGGCATCAAGGTTCAAGGATCTAGGGCATATTGGGTCAAACTCGAGTCGGAAGTGACCCGGATCAGATTATCAAGATTACGATTAAATCTGGGCCGTTTGATTCGAAAGCGGCTAGATCTGAGCCATCCGGGATGATCTGAAGCCATCCGAGCTAGGGCTAGGGTTGATTAAGCACTCTGATCAAGATCTGAAGATTTCATCCCAATCAGAGCAAGATCAACCGTTGGATCAAGCTTGGAGGGCTATAGATCATCCATTCAAAGATTAGTTTGATCTGGACCATCCGTTGAAAATCTGGAGGATCCGAGCTACCACGAGGCAGATCCTGACCCCAGATCATCATCATCAAAGTTTGGCTTAAATCAGACCAAGATCAGCCGTTGGATTGAAGCAAATCGATCTGAGCCGTCCATTGGTTAATACTTAAGGAAATTTTCCACAGAACTTACCCTCGTCGCGTCTTCAGCCAGCCTCCACTGTTCTTCGCGTTTCTTCATCAGTTCTTCATCAATTTCGAAAATTCTTGTTTCCATGAAGGCGTGACCACCTCATCTACCATTCCAGATCGAGTTCTGAGTCTCTGGAGATCAATTTCTTGAAGAATTCTGTCCATTTGCGCTGGAACAGGGAGTGCTTGAGGGTTTCAGCAGTTCCTCAGTCCGATCATTGGTTTCTCTTCCGCAATCCATTCCCAAGTTTCAGAACCACTTGTAGGGGTTCTCAAGTGGCCTCTGAAGCTCCCCAAATCAACATCGCAGCTCATCCATCAGAGAAAAAGTGAATCGGATCAAAGTTCCAACAAGTGCAGATTTTCGGCAGAATCAACTTCAGAAATGGATTTCCATTGATTTGCCGAGCCTAGGGGTTCGAAGCCGGCTCTTGACTGACAACCAAGAAGTCCTCGAACTGAGGAAGGAGTTGAGGATTAGTTTAGCTAGTTAGTTGTAGTTCTTAGCTGCAGATTTCAGTTCTGTGCACTGTTTTGTTCTGAAATTTCTTGTTCAGCTGCTGTGAATTTCGATTCTTGAGTTGTTAGCTGTAATTTAGCTTCAATTCTGCAAGTAGAGTAATTTAGGGACTTGTTTAGTGAATGAATAGCTCAAATTTCAGTTTAGTTCAGTTCTATTAGTTGCGTGCCAATTGTGTTGTTAGCGTGCCAAGTAATTCTGAATTTTCCATCATGTCTCTGAATTTTCATGCTTGTTTCATTTTTAGTGAGCTAATCTAGATAGTTTAAGTTTGTTTAGACCTTAGCTTCAATTCTGAATCATTGTTTAGCTTGATAAGCCAAAAATTCAATGTGTTTCCTAGTCAACCCTTGCGACACAGAAATTCTGCCTAGTTCTGAACTTTAGTTCAGTTTTTAGTGCTCTTTTAGTTTGTTTTCAGATTGTTAGCGCTTAGTTCATTCCTTGCAATTAGAGAACATATTTAAGGTATGAATTCAGTAATCTAAGTTGTCCAGAATTGTCTCTGAATCCCATTTTGCTTAACTTAGTATTTCTGAAATTTCTGGACATTTAAGTTTAGTTTCGGTTTGTGTTTTGTTTGACTGATTTAGGACTGCGTTCTTCATTCATTTCTACCAAGTTTTCCATTAATAGTTTGCTTGCCAAATTCCATTCGATCAGTTACAATTCTAAATTGTTAGAAGTGGTTTTAGGAACAAAAATTCAGAGCTTGGCACAACAAATTCGGCTTGTGTGCCAAGCTATTTGGGGAAATATTTTTACATCAGTTTTCACTTGTTTTTGTGGCAGAAAATAGCTTCTTGCATTCTATTGATATCACTTTTAGATTCCTTGAATTCTCCTTGCAATTGTTAGCTTTCTTACTTGCGGCTAAGTGGAGTAATAGGTTTAGTTCCTTGTTAGCTCCATTGCTCATTTTCCTTTATTTCTACTTCATTTTCTTTCTCGATTGCAGTTTCACTTTCGATTGTATCCCAAACCAAAATCCAAATTATTTATTTGAAAACCCAAAAACGACGCATAACTACAAGTTTGAATCAAACTAGACAACTATCCCCGAGAAAAATACGACCTGTGGCCCCTATATTACATTTCCAGTTTTTGATTGTAAAAAGGGTTTCCAGTTATTCATTTACATCTAAATTTGAGGCCTACCTTTGTGACACATAGTTTGGGCCTGTCAAATTTTTGGCGCCGTTGCCGGGGAACTTTTAGTTGACTTGTTTGATTTTAGCTTGTACACTTATTGCACATCATTCTTGACTACTTCTGTGCTTATTGTCATATCTTTTGATTTGATTTTATTTGTTTTATCTTTTTATCTATTTTTACTGCTATTTGTTCTGTTTTTATGACCAGGTCTCTAGGTGCTGAATTAGAAGATTTCGATCCTGAGATTGAGAGGACTTTCAGAGTCAGGAGGAGCCAGGCTATTCTTTCTGAGACTGCAGATATCCCTCCACTTCAGACTATCAGCACTCACTCAGGTATTGACATGGCAGACCACCAGAGAACCATGAAGGAGCTCGCCGCACCTGACGCTGCATTTCAGTACTCCAGCATAGCATATCCAGAGATAGGGGGGAGTTTTGAGCTTAAATCGGGACTCATAAATTTGTTGCCAAAGTTTCAGGGTTTATCTGGGGAGGATCCAAACAGACACTTGCACGAGTTCCATGTGGTGTGCTCTACTATGAAGCCTCAGGGCGTTTCTGAAGAAGACATTAAGTTAAGAGCATTTCCTTTTACTTTGACTGGGGCTGCTAAGGATTTGTTGTATTATTTGCCCACTGGACATGTTGCTAGTTGGATTGAAATGAAGAGAGCATTTTTAGAGAAATTTTTTCCAGCATCAAGGACCGCCATTATCAGGAAAAGTATCTGTGGCATTCAACAAGTGGTTGGAGAGTCTCTTTATGATTACTGGGAGAGGTTCAAGAAGTTATGATCTAGCTGTCCTCAACATCAAATTAGTGAGCAACTTCTTGTGCAATACTTTTATGAAGGTTTATTACCTATGGATAGGAGCATGATTGATGCGGCGGCAGGAGGAGCCTTGGTAAACAAAACTCCAGAGCAAGCTAGAGTACTCATTTCTAACATGGCGGAGAATACTCAACAATTCGGGAGTAGAGCACTCACTACAAGAGGGGTTCATGAAGCTCAAGTGTCGCCTAGTGAACAAAAAGAAAGCAAAAGTTCCTTGTTGGAGAATCAATTGACGGAGTTGGCATCTTTAGTGAAGCAAATGGCAGCGAACAATGTGAACCAAGCCACAAATTCAACAACAACTTCATTTCCAAATCAAGTCACAAGAGTATGTAGCATTTGTTCAAGCCAAGAACATTATTCAGACCATTGTCCAAATCTCCAACAAGATGAATCGGTTGCGGCCTTGGCTAGAGCTCCATTCCAACGAAGAAATGACCCCTACTCATCTACCTACAATCCGGGTTGGAGGGACCACCCAAATTTGAAGTATGGTAACTCTTTTTACCAACAACCGCCTTCAAATCATCAAATTCAGCCCTCAATTCAGACTCCACAGCACTTCCAACATTTTCAGCAACCTACACATCAATTTCAGCAGAGTTCACAGCAGCAATTTCCAGCACAAAATCACAACTTTCAGCAGGGTTTTCAGCCTTTCCAGAGTCAATTCCAGCACTCACAGCAGGTTTTTCAAAACTTCCAACAGCCATTTCAGCCATTTCAAAGTCAAGACCAGCAGAATCAACCTCAAATGCAAAATTTCCAGCAAGGTTTTCACAATTTTCAGTAGCCCTCATCCACCTATTCAGCCCCACACAAGTCATATGCAAACTATGGGAGTTCTAGTGGTTCAAATTCGCAGCAGCAACAACAAAGGATAGAGGAGCTAACGCAACACATGCTACAACAACAACAACACCAACAAAAGACGGATGCAACTTTGCAAAACATTGAGAGGCAATTAGGGCAATTGGCGAGTGGAATTAATCAAAATCAAGCTCAAGGATCTAATCAACTTCCTTCCCAAACCGTTCCTAATCCCAAAGGGAATGTGAGTGCTATAACTTTGAGAAGTGGGAAAGTTACAAAGTCTCCGAAGAGTCCAAGAGCAGAATTTTTAGGAGACCGGACAGCAGCTCAAATTCCGGCCCAAAACAGATATGATATGAGTTCAAGTTTGGCTGATTCCACCCCTAGCATGTTCTCAACTCAATCCTCAAGCAACCCTCCAAATTTGGTGGCAAACGGAGACGAAAACAGTGCCGAGACGCAAAGGACAGCAGCTGTTACGCAGGGGACAGCAGGGCAGAATTCAGCATCTACCTCCTTACCTCCGGCCAAAGTTGATGACTTTAGGGTTCCTTTACCTTTTCCACAGCAGAGGACACATGCCAAAAAGCAAGTGGAAGAAGAGAAGGCCAAAGAATTTCAAGAACTTGAGAATCTTTTTAGCAAAGTCCAGGTGAATGTGCCATTGCTTACAATGATCAAGCAAATTCCTAAATACGCTAAGTTTCTCAAAGATTTGTGCATTCACAAGAAGAGGTTGAAGGGGAATGAGTTAGTTAACATGGGCAAGAATGTTTCAGCATTGTTTCAGCAAATTCCCCAGAAATGTGAAGACCCAGGAGTTTTTACTGTGCCTTGTGAGATTGGAAGCAGTTTATTTCAGGATGCTATGTTAGATTTGGGTGCTTCTATCAATGTGATGCCTAGGTCAGTTTTTCAGATGTTGGGCATAGGCCCTTTACAGCCTACAGGAGTAGTGATTCAGCTAGCTGACAGACGCCAGACTCACCCAGCCGGAATGATTGAGGACGTGCTTGTTAAGGTGAAAGAGTTGATCTTCCCAGCTGATTTTTACATATTGGACATGGAGGGAGATTTCCTTGCACACAGATCTCCACTCATCCTTGGGAGACCATTTTTGAAGACCGCCAGAACGAAGATTGATGTACATGCAGGGACACTTTCCATGGAGATAGGAGATACAGTAGTCCAGTTCAGTCTTCTTGATGCTATGAAGCACCCGAGGGAGGATCACTCTGTTTTGTGTATTGATGTTGCTGAGGAGCTGGTTGGTGTAGATGCCCTTGCTGATAAGATTTTTTCTGATATTCATGAGTGTGACCTGAGCTCTATAGATGCAGGAGATGTTGTTTCTGCAGGAGGAGCTGAGTTTGGATCCGTTTCTGGACCTGTTACAGTGGATGGCGATTTCATGAGTGTAGGGGATTGCACTGAGCCCCAGGGATCACTCTTGATGGTTGATGTGTCAGGAGAGTTAGAGAGTAGGTATGTGAGTGTAGGGGATTGCACTGAGCCCCAGGGATCACCCATATCTACTGAGCAGTCAGAGCCAGAATTGAAGCCTTTGCCAGCACACTTGAAGTATGCTTATTTGGGAGAAGATCAGCAGCTACCTGTCATCATTGCCCAGAATTTAGAGCCAGAGCAAGAGGAAAAATTATTACAAGTTCTGAGGCAGCACAGAAAAGCTATAGGGTGGACACTTGCTGATATTTCTGGGATTAGTCCTGCTATCTGCATGCATCGGATACACTTAGAAGAAAATATGAAGCCCGTGAGACAACCACAGAGAAGACTCAACCCTCTAATTCTTGATGTAGTAAAGAAAGAGGTGACTAGACTTTTACAGGCAGGCATCATTTACCCTATTTCTGATAGCAGATGGGTGAGTCCTATTCATGTGGTTCCAAGAAATCAGGAGTTACAGTGGTGGCAAATGAAGACAACGAGTTGGTGCCCACAAGAGTGAAGAATGCATGGAGAGTTTGTGTGGATTATCGGAAGCTGAACCAAGCCACGAGGAAGATCACTTTCCCCTGCCCTTTATTGATCAGATGTTGGAGAGACTGGCGGGGAAGTCACACTATTGCTTTTTAGATGGATACACAGGATATTTTCAGATTTGCATAGATCCGGAAGATCAAGAGAAGACCACCTTCACTTGTCCTTTCGGCACATTTGCTTACAGACGGATGCCATTCGGACTTTGCAACGCTCCAGGGACCTTCCAGCGGTGTATGGTAAGCATTTTTGGTGAGTTGTTAGAACACTGCATGGAAGTATTCATGGATGATTTTTCTGTTTTTGGCACATCCTTTGAGTCATGTTTAGATAATTTATCTAGGGTTTTGCATAGATGCATCGAGACTGATCTGGTTCTTAATTTTGAGAAGTGTCATTTTATGGTTGAGCATGGCATTGTTTTAGGTCACATAGTCTCTAGGAGAGGTATAGAGGTAGATCCTGCAAAAACAAGTGCTATATCTTCTTTATCTTACCCCGTATGCGTACGGGACGTTCGATCTTTTCTTGGACATGCAGGTTTCTACAGGAGATTTATTAGAGACTTCAGTAGAGTTGCTCTCCCATTGTCTCGATTATTGCAGAAGGATGTGGATTTCCATTTTGATGCAAAATGCAAGGAGGCTTTTCAGAGGTTGAAGGAGGCTCTTATCACTGCACCTATCATCAGATCACCAGACTGGAGCCTACCTTTTGAGTTGATGTGTGATGCCTCGAACCATGCAGTAGGAGCAGCACTTGCACAGAGAGTAGATGGGGCACCATATGTTATTTCTTATGCTTCAAAGACCTTGGATTCAGCCCAAGCCAATTACACCACCACAGAAAAGGAGCTTCTTTCCATTGTTTTTGCTTTAGATAAATTCAGATCATATTTATTGTGTTCTCATGTTGTGGTGTTTTCTGATCATGCAGCACTGAAATACCTCCTGAAGAAGCCAGATGCGAAGCCCAGGCTCATTAGATGGATGCTACTACTTCAGGAGTTTGACTTGGAGATACGGGACAGGAGTGGCAAGGAGAATCTAGTAGCGGACCACTTGAGCAGATTGGAGGGAGATGGAGATCCCACGGCCATAGATGATGATTTCAGAGATGAGCAGCTTTTACAGCTGCATGGTGAGTCACCCTGGTATGCAGACTTAGTGAATTTTCTTGTAGCTCATGTTTTTCCCACACACTTTTCGAAAGCTCAAAAAGATAAATTCAAAAGTGATACAAAATATTATGTGTGGGATGATCCTTACTTGTGGAAATTTTGTAGTGATCAAATCATTAGGAGATGTGTACCAAATCATGAGTTTCATTCTGTACTCACTTTTTGCCATTCTTCAGCATGTGGTGGGCATTTTGGACCACAAAGAACTGCTAGAAAAATTTTAGAATGTGGATTGTTCTGGCCCACTCTGTTTAGAGATTCATATAGGTTTTGTAAATGTTGTGATAGATGTCAAAAAACAGGAAACATAAGTGCTAGAAATGAAATGCCTCAACAAACTATTTTATATTGTGAGATATTTGATGTGTGGGGTATAGATTTTATGGGACCATTTCCTGCTTCTTATGGATTTTTGTATATTCTTTTAGCTGTTGATTATGTTTCAAAATGGGTGGAGGCCATTCCCACCAGGACTGATGATTCATCTGTTGTTGTGAGTTTTGTCAGGTCACACATTTTTTGCAGGTTTGGAATACCAAGAGCAATCATAAGTGACCAAGGATCCCATTTTTGCAATAAGCACATGAAGGCTCTTCTTAATAAGTACGGGGTTGTACATAAGGTTTCTACTGCTTATCACCCCCAAACAAATGGACAAGCCGAGGTGTCAAATAGAGAAGTCAAATCAATTTTGGAAAAGACCGTGGGACCTAATAGGAAGGATTGGAGCAAAAGGCTTGAAGAGGCACTATGGGCATATCGCACCGCTTACAAGACACCCATTGGAATGTCACCTTATAGACTTGTGTATGGGAAATCATGCCACTTACCTGTAGAGATTGAGCATAAGGCATACTGGGCAGTTAAAGCTTGCAATTTTGATGCTACTAAGGTGGGAGAAGAAAGGAAGTTGCATCTTCAAGAACTTGAAGAAATCCGGTTGGAAGCATTTGAGAATTCAAGGATTTACAAGGAGAAGACTAAGAAATTTCATGACAAGCACATTGTGAGCAAAGAATTTCAAATTGGTGACAAAGTGCTATTATACAAGTCAAGACTCAAATTGATCAAAGGTAAGTTGAGGTCAAGATGGGAGGGTCCATTTTTTGTGACTAATGTTTTTCCTTATGGAGTGGTAGAGATTCAAGAGGAGGCCACGAGTCAAGTGTACAAAGTAAATGGCCACCGGCTCAAGAAATTCCATGAAGAGGTCAAGGAGTTAGAGATGGATGGAGTGGACTATATTGATGCCACATACCCAACTTAAAAGGGGAGTTCACTCATTTTTCTTTGTATATACCATTTCCTTACTTTTTGCAAGAATAATTTCAAATTTGCATGCGCAATTGATTTTCTCAAGTAGGGACTTTAAAGTGTGAATAAAATTCTTCATTGCAAATACCATATCTTTTCTCTTAGCGCATTTTCATGGTTCTAGAAATAAATTCTTTCTCTTTTTGAAGTAGGTAGTTAACAATAAATGCTTAAAACACATTACATTCATAAAATCATTGTAATTACCATGTATTTCATTTTAGCACTTTTTATTGCATGATTTGGAATAAATGTATCCCTTAGGTTTTCTCCATAGCATTTTAGAGTCTTTTGGAAAATAAATCAAATTTGGTTGTCAAAACTTAGGATTTAAGTTGATGGATGAAATCTTGGATGCTTGAGTACGATTTTGCTTTGGATTCTTAATTGAGAATTTGAGATGAATGGTTTTTACCTAGTGAGATTAGCCTTATTTGTGACACACATGTTATTGAACTCTAGAACTTGCTTAGGTTCTTTTAAAACCATATTTCGTTGATTGGATCACATTTATGAAGACTAATCCTATGGTGTCCATTTTTTCCATGATCATGTTTGATACATACTCTTCTTGAATTGTCTCTCCTTATTCCTAATTCTAACCCCAATGATTTTTCTATGGATTTGTTTGCTTGGGATGTTTTCTTGATGCTATTTTGCCCGAGACGGACAAAGAATTAAGTGTGGGGGAGTGATTGGTGATTTGGAAGAAGTTTTCATCAATGATGCAATTGAAATCGAAAAAAAAAAAAAGAATTTTCATGTGCCAAGTGAGTGAGTTTGGTTCCAAGAATGAGCAAGAGAGGTGGAAGCAATTGGAGATTTAGATTCTTTACTACACTTTGAAGATTCGAATGGAAAGCAATGGAAGAATCTGAAGAAATGGCACACCAATAAAGGGATTTTTGCCAAGTGGAGAGATAGGAGCTCTTTGCCAAGGAAACATCTATGAAGATATTTTTGGGCAGCAAGGTTTGAAGTTGAAATCATGGAAATCAAAATTCTGTGTTTAATTCTGATTCAAAGGCTGAAAAATTCATGTTTGAAGCTGTGAGAAAATCTGTTGCAATGCTGAATTTGAGCTGCCGAGTGTTGGAGCTGCACCATCTGAGAACAATCTGAATTTCAGCAGTAACAATCCGAAAATGTAACTATGGGCAGAAAAGAAGAGCTGAAATTTGGAGATACTGAATAATACGAGAAAAATCTATGCAGGAAATCTGTTCTTGGAGGGCTGTAAAAATCGGAATTGAAGTAGCTAAAATCTGTGAAGGAAATTTGTGCCATTTCAAAACTGAAGAAACAGAAAAAGAAGAAAATCTGAGACTGCCTAATCCGAAATGCATTGTATCAACTTGGAAATGGATTCATTGATTGAAACATGAATGCAGAACTTAAGAAGGGCAGCAACAAATTAAATGTAGAGTCAAGTAGAGAATAGCAATTCTGATAAGAATTTTGGATCTGAAAAATCTGAATTCAAGCACAAAGTGAGCTGCAAGACTGCTGGTTTGGAGTTGGAATCATGGAAGTCAAAATGTTGTGTAGCAAACTGAATTGAGGACTGAAAATCTGTGCAAGCCATTGCAACCATCACTGCTATTGCAGAAATCTGTATACTGATGAGGCTGAATCCAATTTACTGATCTGGAATGGAGCTGAGGTTGTAGCCGAACCAATCTGAACAGCAGTTATACAATCTGAAAACAAGCTGAATCTGTGAGCAAGAAATCTGAACTGCATTTTATTTGTAGTTGCCGAGTGCTCCACCTGGGAGCTACTGAATGGAACTTGATACAAGCTGGATTGAGTCACGGAAAGGGATGAGTGAAGCTGATATTTGATCCGAATTGAAGCATAAAGAGAGTTGCAAGCAACATGGCCACAACATATCTGAATTCTGAAGTTTCTGCACAAATTTGTACCAACTGGGGACCAAAATTGGTTTGACTCAAAAGTAGGGAAGTCAAGAGCAGCCATCTGTGGTTATAAACTCTGAATTGAAGTGAATTGGAGGCTGATGAAACTCGGAATTAAAGCTGAAAGGAAGTTCTGAGCTAAGTGGTAAAGCTAGCTGCTGATATAATTGAGACTGATTTCCAATCCGGATGGAATCAGTTTATAAGTAAATCTGAAGGCTGCAGTAAACCCGATTTCAATCACCTAAACTAACTTGGATGGTAGGGAAGCCACTTGACAGTTATTAGAGTTTGGGGATGATCAGACATGTTGAAAAGATAAGCTGAGATAAGCTGAAAAAGCAAGAGAAATTAAATTGGAAAAGCTAGGACTGTGGCTGAGTTTAATGCTGAATCTGAGTTTTCTGAGTGCTGGAATCTGAAGACCATCTGAAAACAAGCTGAATTGAGCCAAACCAAGCTGGAAAAATATGAAACAAAGTGCAGTGAAGGCATTTCCGAAATCAGTGAAGGCAAGGGGCTGAAATTCCATGAATTCAGAAATTCTGAGCCTTGATACTGCTATGCCGAGGGCTGTAATTTGGAGAAGCTGAAAGTAATCTGAATGGGAGCTCTAAATCTTAATTGTAGCTGAATTGAAGCTGTAAAGGAGCTAGAATCTGAAGCAGTCTGAAATCAAGGAAGAACAAGCTGTGACAAAGTTTAAATTGGCACGCATTGGCTGGAATTTCAGGAATTTTCAGCTGTCAACTGCTAGAATGAAGTGAGACTGATGTAGAAGCTGCATACAAACTGTATAATCTGAAACCAAGAGAAATTTGTGCTGGATTGAAGCTGAGAAAAATCTGAATTGAAGCATGGAAACTAGCCTATACGAATCTGTAAATGAAGTGCAGATTATCAAATTGTGATGCCAAATTGATAAAAGTTGTGCCAAGGTCTGAATTGGCACATTTAAGCAGGAAATCTGATGAAAAGTTGTTGTCAGATCTCTACATTTGAGCCGAAAGAAGAAAAATCAGAGGAAGGACAGAAAATCTGGGCAGTGAAGTGAAAAAGAGAGAAACAAGATGGCAAACAAATTGAAAGTTGGTTCCATAAGATAAGTGAATGTTTTTGCTCATCCGCGATTTAGGTTTTTGCTCCATTACATTCTGAAATTACTGAAGAGGAAGAAAAAGAAAAGAAAGAAGAATTAGAAAAGGGAAGCAAAGTTGGCACGAATAGACAAAAATTGGCACAAGAGGTCAAGGCAAGGTTTTTCATCCAAATAAAAGAGAATTTATTCAAGTTGGACTTCGTAACACTTTTGAGATCATTAGGGGACTGCATGGAGAGCAAAGAGCATCAAAAATATCCCCAAGCAACCAAGTCTTCCACTTTATCAACTTTTCCTTTCCCTTGACTTATATTTCACATCTTACCATTTACTTGTTTTTCACTTGTTTTTGTAGATGTTGATCCCAATCATGATAAATGGTAGAGAGTAGATAATAAGCAAGCCTATGGTAGTGCAAGAAACATGTGTGTGAGAGTGAGCTCCACTTCAATCATCAAGTTAGAAATTAAGGAGAGAGCCACCAATAGTTTCCTTGAAAGGCTAGTGATTTAATTTCATCTCAATGATTCATGATAGATGAAAAGGCCAAGTTGTTGATTTAAGGACAAGATAGTAATCCATAGAACTTAGATTTATGAGAATTGGCAACCCTAGGTAATTTCTTTTCAATTGCCTCTAATTGTGCTTAAGTAAATCTAGGGGATACATCTTTACTGTTTTCGTGAGACGCTCAAGGCTAAGTGTGGGGGAGTTGATAGATTCCATTTTATTGATCATTTGAGTGGTTTAAATCCCTGTTTGATCTATGTTTTTATTGCTAAAATTGTGAAATTGCCTAGGTTTTAGAACTTATTTATATTTTGGACTTAATTGCAAAATTACATATATTTGAGTTAATTGGCCACTAAATTCTTGATCTATTTTTGTAGGCATCAAGGTTCAAGGATCTAGGGCATATTGGGTCAAACTCGAGTCGGAAGTGACCCGGATCAGATTATCAAGATTGCGATTAAATCTGGGCCGTTCGATTCGAAAGCGGCTAGATCTGAGCCATCCGGGATGATCTGAAGCCATCCGAGCTAGGGCTAGGGTTGATTAAGCACCCTGATCAAGATCTGAAGATTTCATCCCAATCAGAGCAAGATCAACCGTTGGATCAAGCTTGGAGGGCTATAGATCATCCATTCAAAGATTAGTTTGATCTGGACCATCCGTTGAAAATCTGGAGGATCCGAGCTACCACGAGGCAGATCCTGACCCCAGATCATCATCATCAAAGTTTGGCTTAAATCAGACCAAGATCAGCCGTTGGATTGAAGCAAATCGATCTGAGCCGTCCATTGGTTAATACTTAAGGAAATTTTCCACAGAACTTACCCTTGTCGCGTCTTCAGCCAGCCTCCACTGTTCTTCGCGTTTCTTCATCAGTTCTTCATCAATTTCGAAATTTCTTGTTTCCATGAAGGCGTGACCACCTCATCTACCATTCCAGATCGAGTTCTGAGTCTCTGGAGATCAATTTCTTGAAGAATTCTGTCCATTTGCGCTGGAACAGGGAGTGCTTGAGGGTTTCGGCAGTTCCTCAGTCCGATCATTGGTTTCTCTTCCGCAATCCATTCCCAAGTTTCAGAACCACTTGTAGGGGTTCTCAAGTGGCCTCTGAAGCTCCCCAAATCAACATCGCAGCTCATCCATCAGAGAAAAAGTGAATCGGATCAAAGTTCCAACAAGTGCAGATTTTCGGCAGAATCAACTTCAGAAATGGATTTCCATTGATTTGCCGAGCCTAGGGGTTCGAAGCCGGCTCTTGACTGACAACCAAGAAGTCCTCGAACTGAGGAAGGAGTTGAGGATTAGTTTAGCTAGTTAGTTGTAGTTCTTAGCTGCAGATTTCAGTTCTGTGCACTGTTTTGTTCTGAAATTTCTTGTTCAGCTGCTGTGAATTTCGATTCTTGAGTTGTTAGCTGTAATTTAGCTTCAATTCTGCAAGTAGAGTAATTTAGGGACTTGTTTAGTGAATGAATAGCTCAAATTTTAGTTTAGTTTAGTTCTATTAGTTGCGTGCCAATTGTGTTGTTAGCGTGCCAAGTAATTCTGAATTTTCCATCATGTCTCTGAATTTTCATGCTTGTTTCATTTTTAGTGAGCTAATCTAGATAGTTTAAGTTTGTTTAGACCTTAGCTTCAATTCTGAATCATTGTTTAGCTTGATAAGCCAAAAATTCAATGTGTTTCCTAGTCAACCCTTGCGACACAGAAATTCTGCCTAGTTCTGAACTTTAGTTCAGTTTTTAGTGCTCTTTTAGTTTGTTTTCAGATTGTTAGCGCTTAGTTCATTCCTTGCAATTAGAGAACATATTTAAGGTATGAATTCAGTAATCTAAGTTGTCCAGAATTGTCTCTGAATCCCATTTTGCTTAACTTAGTATTTCTGAAATTTCTGGACATTTAAGTTTAGTTTCGGTTTGTGTTTTGCTTGACTGATTTAGGACTGCGTTCTTCATTCATTTCTACCAAGTTTTCCATTAATAGTTTGCTTGCCAAATTCCATTCGATCAGTTACAATTCTAAATTGTTAGAAGTGGTTTTAGGAACAAAAATTCAGAGCTTGGCACAACAAATTCGGCTTGTGTGCCAAGCTATTTGGGGAAATATTTTTACATCAGTTTTCACTTGTTTTTGTGGCAGAAAATAGCTTCTTGCATTCTATTGATATCACTTTTAGATTCCTGGAATTCTCCTTGCAATTGTTAGCTTTCTTACTTGCGGCTAAGTGGAGTAATAGGTTTAGTTCCTTGTTAGCTCCATTGCTCATTTTCCTTTATTTCTACTTCATTTTCTTTCTCGATTGCAGTTTCACTTTCGATTGTATCCCAAACCAAAATCCAAATTATTTATTTGAAAACCCAAAAACGACGCATAACTACAAGTTTGAATCAAACTAGACAACTATCCCCGAGAAAAATACGACCTGTGGCCCCTATATTACATTTCCAGTTTTTGATTGTAAAAAGGGTTTCCAGTTATTCATTTACATCTAAATTTGAGGCCTACCTTTGTGACACATAGTTTGGGCCCGTCAATTACCTTTTCTGGAAAAGAGTAATTTGGTCATCTTGCCTTTTAAGCATGATTCGCATGTATCAAATGAATCGGGTTCAAATGATTCCAAAATTCCACATCGGTGTAATTTGGTCATGCGTTTCTTACTTACATGGCCAAGACGACAATGCCACGTGTAGGAGTCTATTCGATTATCTATTCTAGCACGTTTGTTGCTTACTTCGATATTGAAAACGTCACCGGATAAATCTAACGTGTAGATACCATTGCACAAAGTTTCATTTCCATAAAGAACGCCATTTAAAGTTATGTAACAACAATTGTTACTAAAAGTTAAATGATAACCCTTTTCATTCAAACATGAAATAGATACAATGTTCTTTATTAACGAAGGAACAAAATAACAATTATCCAATTCTAAGACACGTCCAGTCGGGAGCTTTAGCAAATATGTTCCGATGGCAACAGCAGCAATCTTTGCTCCATTTCAAACTCGCAAATCCGCTTCTCCCTTGACGAGTCTTCTTCTATTCCTTAGCCCATGTATGTCATTACATATATGTGAGCTACACCCAGTATCAAGTACCCAGGTATTTGAGGAAATAGAGTGACATTCAATAACGAAGATACCTGAAGAGGATGGGGCATCGGATGCCTTCTTCTTCAAGGACTCAAGATAAACCTTGTAATTTCTTCGCCAGTGACCCTCCTTGCCACAGTGATGGCAAGTGCCTTTTGGTGTCTTTTCAGTCTTTTTGGCCCTTTTCTTCTTTCCTTTATCCTGTTCTTTGGCCTTCCTCTTAGAACCTTTCTTCGAGGAACCAACTAACAATACCGTCTTCTGTTCCTGCTTCACAGAAGGCTCTACAGTCTTCAGCAGGTTGAGCAACTCCGGAATGGTAGTCTCCAGCTTGTTCATCCGATAGTTCATCACAAATTGTGAATAACTTTTGGGCAAACAATGCAGAATTAAGTCAATACTTAGTTCATGATCCATTGCAAAATCGAGTGTGTTCAGTCGCTCAATGTACCCCAACATCTTTAACACAAACTGTGAGGCAGAAGTGCCTTCCTGCATCCTAGAGGTGAAGAGGAGTCTGGAGACTTCGAACCTTTCGGATCTCGCCTGCTCTTCAAACAACTCATTAAGATGGAAGATGATGGTATAAGCATCCATATGCTCATGCTGCTTTTGCAGCTCAGGTACCATAGAGGCTAGCATGATGCAACTCGCAAGTTCAGAATCGGTCACATGTTTCTGATAGGCCATTAACTGATCTGGAGTTGCATCTGCTGGAGGATGGTTGGGAAGTTGATCTTCAATGACATAAGCAAGCTTCTCTGCCTTGAGGACTATCCTCAGGTTTCGAAGTCAGTCCATGAAGTTTGGCCCAGTCAGTTTATTGGTGTCCAAGATGGAACGCAAATTTAGAGAAGACATGATCGAGTGATTAACCAAGAAATACAAATTGAGCTTATGTGAGAAGAATGATAAAAGAATGTATCAACATACATAAATAAAATCCTATTTATTTTTCAAATTGAATAACCCTTTTTATCAATTCGGGAGATCATAGGAACATCTCCAAATAGGTTGATATCCAACCATAGATAAGAACAACCATGGCTGTGGCCATCAAGTTATTCTTAGCTATGAAGGTAGGTAATTATACTGATTACATATCACATATATGTAACTATCACTTTATGCTATCAACTAATTGAATGTTTGCATAAATCATTGGGTTGTTAACTCATTAACAAGTATACAACATTATACATAGCACCCAACTGCACCTCTCTTTACATCGACCTTGGCTGTGGCACAACAAATCGATGCTCCAAGCTTAAGGCTGCCCCATTAATCAAGAAATAGTTTTAATATGGTTGGAGCTCATTCAACCGTTTAGTCAGGCTTGGATGTGTCCAACAACCAAAACTAAGGATTGACCTCTGACTCCAACTATATTATTCATAAACTAATTCCATGGTTTGAACATGTTGAGGTTCAAGCCGGGCATGGATGTGTCCATCAACCCAAACGAGAAACAAAACTCCGATTCTAACCATATTAATGGAAGGTGTTAGCCTTAATATTTTGTAAGGGGGTTTAGGTCTCATCCTTTCTTTTCTAAGCACATTCATGACATATAATTATGTCATGACTAATGATTTCCTTAATAAAGTATGTATGTGACTTAATTTATCAAGTCTCATTAATTGAATTAGGAACCGGATTTCCTAATTCTAATTTCATACTTTATTCAAGGAATTGTTTTGGGAAATAATTTCCTAAATTGTCATAATCAATTTCGGAAATAATATGTTTAAGACTTTGATTTCTCTAAATCAAATCTTATTAAATTAAGAGACAAATCCCTTAATTCAACCACATATTATTTTCATGAAAATCTCATTTAAGAAAACTCTATAGGAAACCATTTTCCTAATTAATTTTGGAGACAACAATATGTAAGAGCATCACCTCTTAAATCATATTTTATTCATGGATTTAATTAATTACTACAAATTGTTTTCTAAGGGTGGCTCCCCGAGGCTCAGATACCCAAAGAAAAGAAATTTGTCGTAAATCAAATTTGGACGGCTCCCCGAGGCTCAATCCAAATCAAACATGACAATTTTATTCAAAATGGGAAATTAAATTACAACAATTAACTTTAAATTGGACGGCTCCCCGAGGCTCAATCCAAACTAAAGAATTTTGTTGATAATTTAAAACCAATTCGAATTTAATTGTCAATTAATTGTCCATAAATTTGTCTAGACTTTCTTTGAAAGAAAGTGCCCAAAATTGCGAGATTTCATAATAGGTTTTCAGAATAATTGTAAGTTTCTGGTACAAAGAAAACTTACATATTTCCAAAATTGGAAAATTTCTAAAATAGAAAATTTCCAAAATTGTAAAGTTTCCAAAGATGGGAAGTTTTCACAATTATCATAAAATTTCAGAAACTAGGATATTTCAAACGTTTGCGAAATTTCATGAGGATTTCCAAACTTTGAAATTTCTAAATATAAAATTTATAATAATTGGAAATTTTCCATAATTGAAAATTTTTCCAAAATTGAGATTATGATAAAGTTTTCCGTAAAACAATTATATGATTATGTCGAACACTAACCAGCTCTGATACCACTGTTGGGACCGGGTGCATGTTGACAAGGATACGGGTTCGTAAAATTTTAAATTTTTACGTGCAGCGGAAGAATTAGCATAAAATAATTTCTCAAATTATTTTAACCACGTATCTAGCATGCAACCTTATGATGTGTGGATATGATCATAAATTAAAACTTTGCGGAAAAGTAAACTAATTTACTTAGTACCTCACGTAACTCGAAGTAAGGGACGAGATCCAACCGTAGCGTCCCTTGGAAGCTCCGCCTCTATTCGCGTCCACGCCGAGTTCTCTTCGGGATGACTTCGCAAAGTCACGAGTTTTGTGCCGACGAGAACTACTAGATTCTCTAAAGGCACAACTAGAAGATCAAGAGAGAAGAAAGGAAACTAACCACCAAGAAACAGAATGTAAATTCCGGGAAGGAAGGAGTTGCGTCCCGCTTCTTCTTCTTCTTCTTTGGCTCCTTCTTGGTGGATGTAGCTCACGCCAACCCTAGGAAGTGAAGGTGCGCCGGCCCTAGGAGGTGAATTGGGCGCCGGCCCTAGGAGGAGGAGAGAAGGAGAGGGAGAGAATAAGAGAGAGCTACTAAATCTCTTGATTACTCAATTGATTGGAATTCAAGGCTAGCCTTTGGTTCCTTTATATAGTAGTCTCTCCCTTGCCAAGTCTCCCTCTTAACAGAATTTTCATAAGAAATTTATCCTATAAATTCTCTTATAAATTATTCTGTTTAAGCCAAGTTTTATTATAACTAACTTTATAATAAAACAAATACTTTCTCTCTTTTAATTATGGAATAAAATTTGTATAAAATTTTCTTATCATGGAAAAATCAATTCATAATTGATTTTACAAATTAAAATTAAACCAATTCATGGTTCATTTTAATTTCCATAAAAAGAATAAATTTCTACAAATTTCTTTATAAATCTCTTTATATAAATTTCTTTATATATCAATTTATTTATCCATAATTTTATAAAACAAATCGCGCTAGATTTATTTTATTAATTAAACCAAATAAATTGGTTTCTCCCCTTTGCATTGGCCGGCCAAACCAAGAGGGCGGACACCCTCTTTGGCCGGCTAAACCGAGCCGAACCCATCGCGAATTAAACTCATTTAATTCGCCCAATAAGCCTTCAAAAGACTTAGCCATTTTGAGCTTCCATTGCGCCTTTGATAAATTCAGATTCGACTTATTTCTCTTGATCGGAAAATCCAATTTTCAACTCGTTTTAAATCCCTCGGATTACTCGTAGTGCGTGTGACTAAATAGGCTTTCGATTTATGTTGGCCGTCTATAATCAACTAATTATAGAACGATCATGAGTGGCACCTAGTAGTACATCATGACCCCCAATTAATCGAAAGATCAACGGTTGACCTCAGAAAGAATTCCGAAACCCTTCAGCGGCTCTAATGAATCATGCCCCATTCTCTTCAGCATCTTATACCCACTTGGTTCAGGACATGGCCTGTTTGTGTCAGTCCCCACTAGACTGACTACGTCACACCTAGCCCAAGTAGTGTCTTTCTCGTCCTTTGGGTTTCTAATTACTCTCATGTATTTAAGAGACTCATACTCTAAACATGATATGCTCTGGCCAGAGGCTTTGAGTAACAATCCGACGATAGGCCTGGGTATACATCTCCTCGCAAGGAGTGGTGAATCCTTTGTAGGCTGTTCAAACATCTTCGGGCACTTCGGCTTATACCCAATCATCCTGGGTCCACACCTCCTTGGAGATGCTTGCTTAGGATGTTAAAGTATAAGTCTCCATGACCAAGATGACTTGAACATCGCAAGTCAAAGGAACATCGCACTTAAGCTGCAGTAAGAACTTCATTGACATATCTATGTAGATTACTATATGAAGTCTTACAGCTAGTCACTCCAATGAACTAGTTCCCTTAACTAGCATCCATGTTTATCTCCGGACATCCCAATGTCACCAGCCAGTGAGAATCAGCTGATTAGAGAATAACTCATGCTAGTCTCAACAGAATTGATAGTGTCCGTTTCTATCAATTCATCGACTAGGGATATTTTCAATACTTCACAATTGCACATGTAGAGATAATCACTAGTTGCGATCCCATCACAAATTCTCTTATGCTGTGAATTGTATTGCGGACATTCAGTAGATGAGTTTAAGATCCCAATCAAATACACAAATATGTATACTCAAATAGTGAATTATCATTTATTAAAATAAATATTTACAATCATAAGGTGATTGCCTTAGGACACTTCTCTCATATCACTAACAAGATCATCTGGAGGTGATTGGTTATTCAGACTCCGATTTTGCTGGATGTATAGATAGCAGGAGGTCCACTTCAGGCTATATCTTTATGCTTGCTGGAGGGGCTATATCTTGGAAGAGCGTCAAGCAGACGCTAGTAGCTACTTCTACTATGGAGGCAGAATTGGTAGCATACTATGAAGCATCCAATTATGGGATTTGGCTGCGGAACTTCATCACAACAGTATTGCATATCGTTGATGGCATTGACAGGCCACTGAGGATCTACTGTGATAATAAAGATGCAGAACTTTATGCCAAGAACAACCGCAATTCGTCGAAGTCCAAGCACATCGACATTAAGTTTCTAGCGGTTAAAGAGAGAGTTTAGAGTTGTCAGATCATGGTAGAGCACATCAGCACAGATTCCATGTTGGCCGATCCACTTACCAAAAGCCCCAAAAGCTTGGTGCCCAAGGTGTTTCATGCGTATGTTGTGGATATGGGAGTTCTTCTTATGGAAGAAGAACTCATCTAGTGGGAGTCTATATTTATTGCTCTATGTTAATAAAGACAAACATTTTATTTTGATTATTGTACGTACCTAAAGTTCAAAAATAATAATGGGAATTCATATGTTTGTTTGACGCTCTGAATACGATATTATGATTTACTACTACTGTTTAGCATTTGATGTTTGTAAATATGATACAGATTCCTTTTGGAATCATAAAGTTTGGATAATGATTTGCTATTGCAGTTTAGCATAAGGTATTTGTAAATATGATCACACTCTTTTGAGTTACTTTGGACCAGTTGAAAATTGACATGTACTGATCACATTTCATGTAATTTATACTATATACATCCGCATCTTGATCTATGTCGTTAATGACATTGGTATTGTGATTACTGTTGAGGCTTGTTACGATCATATACAGTAGCTATGACCTCTTTAGTCCTATACCAATGAAGTTAATGGACCAGATTATTTATAGGGGTATCTTGTACCCATAAAGTTTGATATCAACTAAAGTTTTGCTTGTATTTACTATACAACTCACATATATCACAAGTGGGAGATTGTTGTATATTATTATTATCTCTATTAGGTGGGCTTATTTGTAAGTTGCACATGTAAATACAATCTGAGCCCTTAAAGTGATCTAAACTATGTTTATTGGGTTTCGAATTATTGGATGTGGGTTTAATGTATAGAACCCTTTAGACCAATCTGTTATTATCTATGGGCTGATAACAAATTGGATTTCTATATAAAGGGAAGGTCCCCAAGGGTTTAGGTAATCTTCATGACCTAGTTTCTTATTCCCCCATTGACAAGAAACTTTACGGCGCTGTCAAACCTAAGTCCCTTGGAAGATTCTCCTTCTTCTTTCCGCTGCATCTTCTTCCACAGGGATTAAGCCGACGACGGTACGATAAGGACAATGACTCTTCAATCAGGTTCCTTGTCTTTCGGTTTATATCTTTTATTTTGTTATGCCATGATTCAATGAAACAATAGATCTATACATATATATATATTATGTTTTCTCTTCGAGTTTTTATTTGATTTTTTAAAATTCATACGGTTAGGAGAAAACACAATGTTATATCATTTTCTTCATTTACTGATTTATTTGATTTTCCTTTGAGTTTAATTTATTAAACCAAGTAATATTTTCTCTCTATATTTTCGCCTTCAATTTTTTGATATTCGATAGCTAAGTTAATAATAATATCTCATTGGAGGGGTACTTTGATGAAATCCTAAGTGTTGTTGATGTCAAGTTTAATGCTCGTTTTTAGTCTACGAAAGTTCACATCTTAAACTATTTATTTTTTATATAGTAAATAATTAATTAGGTTGTTAAACTTTGTTATATCACCTAATATTTGATATATGGTTGGATGTTATGGATATTAATTTCTTATCAATCATGTTTGTACTAACTAGAAATCTCAACTTGCTTTATTATACAATTTCTCTACAATATCTCTCTAAACTTTCATCTCGCTCTTTAAACGGTGTTATTACATTAGCGTAAGTTTATGCTGAATGTCGGGGTTGTTAGCTCAGAATAACATAAGCTAAAAAAATTGAGCTTAACTTGGCATATATTGGGATTGTACTGACCCAACATGGAATTAAACCCAATTTTTAATTTTTAATATATATATATATATATATCTACATATATATTCTACTTAAATTATTAATTTGAAAAAAATATATAATCTTTCAAATTTAAAAATATTTACATGTGATTACTTATTTAGTAATTTTTTAAACATTTAATATCTAATTATTATCAAATTCTATTAATTTAAAATTATTTATTTAAATTTCCCTAATTAAACTTGTCTAATTATAATCATCAATTGCGTCCTTAATTACATTTAAAATTAATAAACTTCTTTAACCTATAACAATCTTGATTTATTAGCTTGATAATTAATAAGAAAGCCCTTAACCAGAGATAATTTTAAGTAGAGTCCTTCCTTTTTCATGACGTGCGATGAGGAAAAAAATACCATTAGCGCGTGTGCGAGATGTTTCCATTGGATGGACTGATGATTAATATGTTGGTGTTGCCAAGTATGAGGTTAAATCCTAACAAAATCAATATGTTCATCCTTTCCACGTGTTAGCTATAACATCCGAACTAGTAGTATTCGTAATTTATCTCTTTTGTGTTGTTCCTGAGATGAATTGACGAGGATGCGAGGGATGAGGAATTCGCCTTTTGCCACGGTAGATTATGACCGTTAGCATTGCTCGAGCGCTACCCGCTTTGCCACATCACCTCCTTGTCGTCTCCTGCTACCGCCTACGATCGCTCCCTCAGCCTCGGCCGAGGTCAATCTTTTTGTACCTCGTTTCCTATACCCTACCATTTGCAAGCCCTTTCATTCTTCTATTCTACATCTATTTCGCCGATGGCCTCCCATCTGGGAGCCTCCCAGGAGCTTCCTTTTCCTCCTTGAGTGGTGGCATTTTCCACTCCTCAGGACTCTGTCATGCCTTCATACGTCCAAGCCCTTGAGATTATGGCTATGCCCTATTTCTCTTCCAGGACATCAAGATTCGTCTTCACAAGTACCTTCTTAACCCTTAACTCATCTTATATGTGATTCTTGATCTGTGATTCTTTTTTTTTTTAATTCTATTGTGGCACAGAACGTTATGTTCCCTCAAGTGTCGAGTTTTATGTAGCTAAATAGCTAATATCATGTTCCCTCAAGTGTTGTTTACCTTTTCCTTTAGCTTTTGTTACCTAATGCATAAGTTTGTAAAAATCATTTCATATTTGCTCCGCATTCATCCTTATCTTTGCATTATGTAATGATGCATGTTCAGTTTCTTCATCATACTTTTGTTTATACTTTTGAATAAATTCTGCTGCTTTGTAACCCGCTATGCTTGGAGCTTGTTGCTATCATCCTATAGTTTTAATAATTAATCCTTTGCTAACGATTCATTTAACATTTTCACCTTTAAATTTTCTATACAACCTTCACATAACTTTGCACTTTTTCTTCAACATTGAGACTAGTATTTTTTCTTTGACACCTCCTTCGTCTCTTAAATACCTTAATTTGATCCTAACTATAAAATACCCTTTTTTCCCCTTTAGTAGTTGCATTTTTGACATCTATAATCCATTTTCGAGAATGTGCATGACATACTTTAATTTTGTGATTAGATTATAGGCCTTGCTAGTATGATACTAGTACTCCTTGTAACAATTCCTCTCTACACTTTTGTTAGCATAACACTAGTTTGTTCCTCATGCTTTTCGCATGGTTTTAGGATATCTTTAAGCTCCTCTAGTTGTTCGATGTAAATTTGCTCGAAGGAGATTTGAAGTTATCATATCTATCTTCAAACTCTACTTTTCTTATTAAATTCCTTTTTCTCCTCTTCATTAAAGCAATTTTTATCAATAATAGCTATTTGTTTCTCAATCTAATATTCATCTTTTAAATAAGTGCTACTTTGAACTTATTTTCTTTCGGGTGTTGTAACACCCTCTTCATTTCTCTAGATCCTAAAATCCCATCATAATTGTCCTTATTTCAATTTTAGAATACCTTATCATAAATTTATATTGATGTGTTTTTTAAACTGTTTTTAAATAAATAAAATATTTTGAGAAATGAAGTTTGTTTGTTTTGGAAACCTAATACGTTATAGATATATTTAGACCTCCAGTTGGCTATATAACTCATTTTCTGACAACTTTTAGTAAGCATATGAATAATTTTGAAGGTTTTATCTTAAGCCATATTAGACACTTTTTTTTAAAAAAAAATTGATGTTGGCCTTTCGTTCTTTAAGATGTTCATTTTTTGCCATTTTTTATATTTGTTCTTGATGCTACATTTCCTATTCTTTTAAATGCATAAGCTTTGACTAGAGTCTCCTTCTAAATTACAAAGTGTTTGAAATCTCGTTGTTCTCTTTCATTCTAGTAAGGTAATTTAAAGTACTTGTTTAACTTATTATTTCTCCACAAATCCTGTTGTTTCTTCTTTAAATTTTGATTCCTTTTCTATTATACATGTCTTGGTGTTGTTCCTTCTTATTTCATGCCTTGTATTTATTGTGGAGTAAATGAAAATGTTAGTTTATTTCTCTTGAAACAAACCTAGTCATCCATTCTTCCACTTCATAAGAACTTAAAAGAAGACAAAATATCAACCATTGTATTGCTTGTCAAATTGTTATCACAATTTTATTTATATGTTAGTAATTATGACTATGTTTTTTTTATTTCATTACTTATAGGTTAATTCTAATTTTTTTAGTATTATTTCTATCCTTAATCTAACCTTTAATTGTAAATTAACATATAATCTAACCTTATCATTGTTTCAATATCGTTATCTCTTTGTAGGTGAAAGTTTTGTGCACAAGATGGAGCAACTGCTAATTGTTTGGGGAAGTATTTGTAAATTCTTCCTTTTGCTTTTGATATATTTTTATATTTATTATTGATATTTCAAAATTGTTTATGATTTATTTGTTATTCTTTAGCAAAAGATGTTCTCATGTCATCATCCCTATTTAAAACATAGGTATCTTCATCACTTAATTGGTAGAAAGTTTTCTCATGCACCATTCATTTAATAATAAGGTGATACAAGATGCTTTGTTGTATTTCTCATAGCTTGTTCTCCTCAATTGGCCATCTTTCTATAATTCTTTATGTTTATTTATTTATTTACATCCTGCTTATGTACTTCATTACTTTCTTAATTTTTAATTTCTTCATTTTAATGTTCTTTTGTCTTCTTGTCAATTTTTTATATTTTTTCTTTCTCCTTCACTTTTATTTTCTGCATCATTATATATATATATATATATATATATATATATATATATATATATATATATATATATATATATATATATATATATATATATATATATTATATATATATATATATATATATATATATAAATTGTTTACCTTTTTTCTCTTTCATTGTTAATGATATTATTGCTATGAGAATTCTTTTCTTTTTTTTCTCCTTTCTAACTGTTTTTTTTATATTGTCTCTCCATTTTTTTCTTACTCTTCATCTTGGCATTCATTTTCTTAGCTTTCTCTTCATCTTATTTATCTTACTTTTTTTTGTGCAGTTGTTATTCTTCTTTTTCTTTTACTGGTTTTTATTATTTGTTTTTTTATTCTTTTGTCCTTAGGCATCTCTAGTTTTTTTCTTCTTTTATCTAGATCCATATTATTGTAATGTGATAATGTATAATTTGCATTTTTGTTTTTTGATGATAATCTTTTATCTACGCCACCTTCTATTTTTCTCCTTTATTAACTCACTTTAGCTGCCATTTTTGCTTCTTGTTCAACTTTATCTTTGCCTCTTCTTTAAGTTGTATTCTTTTGCCTTTTATTTTTTCCTCATCATGCTTCTTCTCCATTATTTCCTTTCATTGTTTTCACTTTGGCTTTTTTATTCATTTTCTCCTTGTTCTTCTATTTTTTCTCCTCATTCTTCTTCTTCTTCTTCTTATACTTTTTTCTTTTTTATTCTTACTTCCCCCTTTATTTTCTTTGTCATCATCCTTTCTCCTTTGTTTTGGCTTTTGCACGCTTAGGCTTTTCTTTTCTTTGCTTTTTATTATTTTTCTCTTCTTGCTTCTCGATTAGTTTTTTTCTCTTCTAATTTTCATTTTTTTTCTTTGTTATATACCTATGACCTATCAATTCTATCTTTTTCTTCTTCTACATCAAAATTACCATCTCCCTTTATTTTCCTACTATTAATAAATATTATCTTGTTTGGTTCCCTTCTATCTCGTTTTCATATCTCATTTTTCTTATTACTATTATATTTCACTTTATATTTCATGTATTGTTCTCCATTATTTTTTTATATAATTCACCTCATTCTTCATTATCATTCTCAATTCTATAGTTTAAAATCTTGAATCGTTTCACCCGATACAGACGAAACATCTCCTCCTCCATTGGACCGACACCAACATAAGCACGCTTTGGGTGTCGGTGTGTTGTGAAGCGTCTGAACACGTCGCGCAGGCCTGACGAGGACTTCAAACGCGTCGCACAAGCCTGATAACGAATTTGGGAGTGCCGTGTGGGTTTTGCGATACGACACCGGAGACAAGCTTGTACAAGTGTCGGTCCGCCGATGGAACGAGATGTTTAGTTTATATAAATGGCTAGAGATTTTAAATTATAATATGGAGAATGATACATGAAGAATGAGGTGTCTTTTCCTTATTTTTAACATTTATCCTTCTCTTATTAAACCTTTTGAGCCGAGGGAGGAGGACTCCAAGGCGAAGCCGGGAAGTGGACTTCAAAGGGCACACGTGAAGGGTGGCATGGAGGCAAGCCAAGGGAAGGCTTGTGTGCGTATCCGAGGGACGATAGCCGGCGGAAGAAGACTTCAAGGGCCAAGCCAAGGGAGTGTACCTGAAGGCACGCGTGGAGGAGGATAATTGGAGTGAGGAAGAGTGTGTTTGTAAGCTGGGCAGTCGACTGAGAATATAACAGTCGACTGCTAGCAAGCACAGAAACTCACAGAATGTTTCTGACACTGGACCAGTCGACTGCCCTGGGAGCAGTCAATTGGTTGAGTCAGCTGAAATTCGAACATTGAGTTACAACGGTCGAAGTTCAGTTGGACCAGTCGACTGGTCGAGTGTTTTTCAGCCTTGAGTTCTATTTAAAGGAACTCGGTTTGGGCTGGGAGCTCTTGACGAAACAAGCTTGGTTAAGACTTGTTAGTAGTCTTTAGTGCTCAGAGTGTTGTTCAAGGTTGTGGTGAGGTTTCTCTACCCACAAGGAGCTACACGAGCTAGCCGGAGGGCATCCGGGGAGTGATCCGCCGAAGGATCAAGGGATCGTCCATCTCACGGACTGTCGTGGAGTAGGAGTTTTCATCTCCGAACCACGTAAATAGGTTTGTTACCATTGTTTAGTTGTTAGCTTTGTTTTATTGTATTTCCGCTTGCGCACTAAAAACGTAGGTAAAGAAGAACTGGGAAAATTGCTATTCACCCCCCCCTCTAGCGAGGCGTCAACGATCTAACAAGATTTACCATGTGTTGATAGAGTAGAATTTTCTTCACAATTGCACTCATTTTGCAACATCTTCATCTTGATTCTCTTCTAGATTAAATTCCTCCATTCATTATTGCCTTCACCATAGTCATTGTCTTCGTCTTCAATATATTTGGTTGACTCAACACCCTTGTTCTCAATTTGATCACCTGTCCTATACAATTTATCATTATCCTCCAACCCCATAGAATTGTAAGAATTTCCACTTTGATGACTGACATAAGTACATGCAATCAATGACCTTTTTTTTTTAATGATTTCTTCTCGAAGCCAATTGGGAACTGCAACCTTTTTTGAATGTCTAGAAATATTAAAATTGACATTTGCCTTAGTAGACATTATTGTTGCATGATTGAGAGATATCCCTGTGACTAAACCAAAAGGACGATCTATTTCTGGTTTACAGATAATGACTTCGCAAAGGTTATTAACCTTTGCATCACATAAGGCAATGGTAGTTATATGAATCATACCAAAATGTTCTCTATTTGGTTTAAGGGCGATGATACTGTTCATATTAGAACTGTGAGACTCATCCACCATCTTTAGTTTATTTTGCTTCTTCCTCAGTTTGAAGATCCATATTAACTTCATTGACAACTTCTTCTATTTTATATACTGACTTGCTCATTAACTTGATATCATCTTTGTCGTAAATTAGATCATCGACAATTTCGATCTTGTCATCTATATCATTCTCAAGAAAATTTTTATCTAAACTAAAATAAGAGAATTTACGACCTCTAAGATCTAAGGCATTACGAGGACAATGTTGTGAGACTTCCTCAGTCGGAACCTACCTGTCACAACCTTGACCATGTACCTCATGATCTTCAAGATCTTGCATTGTTAAATGTTAGGTTAATTGTCTCTTCAATTATCTCGTCTTTAGTGCTATAATCACGATGTGAGGCTTCCTCAGCTGAAACCTGTGGGATCGATGTGATGATAGAGGGGGGGGGGGGGTGAATATCGATAATAATTTTTCGAATCAGATTAAATACAACGGAAGTAAACAAGTCAAACACGGCTAAGACCTTATTTTTTACTTGGTTCGGAGTCTATGACAACTCCTACTCCAAGGCCCACGGTCCTTGACCGTTTTCGTTGGGCGATACTATAATTCGTGAATGAAGTACAAGAGTTATTGATTAAGTATAGAAAATAGAAATTATACTGATGACACTAAAAGAAGGAATTTCTTGCAGAAGTGGCGTGTCGTCGATCTTGAACTTCTTGAGCGCAGCGAACTCGAGCACGGAAGCTTTATCGTTGAGAGTTCGAGAGCTTGAGTTGATGTTTGAAGCAAAGGGGGTGAAACCCCTTTTATACTCGATCTCGGGCGCATGATAGGCTATAGGGGCACCCTATACGTCAGACCGCAAACTCGGCCAGCCTTTATCCTGTTCTTGGGCGCCTAGGACCATTGGGGCACCTGGGAGCTGTCGTGGGGCGTCCAACTAGCGATCGCTAGCGAAGCTTCGCCACCTACTAAAAAAACCCCTCTAGGGTGTCTAAGTCCTCTCAGGCACTTGGGTTCTCAAGCGCCTGAGCCCTCACAAGCGCCCCTGATCGCAGCAGCTGGTTTCATTAGCCTGCAACCAAGGTTAGTCCCAGAAAACAGCATAATAAAATAATTGCATGAATGACAACCAGAGTTGTCTGCTTCTGACTTTGGATTTCAAATGAAATCCTAGGTTGAACCGACGCCTACTGTTCTCTCTTCCGAGGAACGTGTCCTCACTATTCCACTCTGGAGAAGTTACATTTTGCCAACCGGCTCCTCCGGTTGGACTTTTGCTCGGCCTTCGAAACTCCCAGATCTTGAGATGTCCGTTCCTCGACCCGTCTATACTTCTGTCCGTAGTCTTCACTCGGCTAAGTCTTCTACCCGATCTTCCGGATCAGGTCTTCGGTACCCAGTCCCCGACTAGGACTTTGTGCCCAATTCCTCGAACCAGGTCTTCATGCCCAACCCTCGGTCAGGTATTCGGTGACCAGCCCTCGGCTAGGACTTCGTGCCCAGTAGTCAACCAGAACTTCGTGCTCAACACTGTAGGTCAAGACTTCGTGTCTAGGTTAACAAGGGCTTTTCTGTACACTTAGTAAATTCATTAGATCACCATATAAACTTAACTTTGAAACCTTTGTCATTATCAAAACCAGGTTAAATCTGGTGCTTCCGGCACCAATAATCTCCTCCTTTTTGTTTATGACAACCCAGTTCAAAAGTTAAGTTAAAAAATATATGAACAAGAAATAAACTATAGTTAACCAACAGATTCAATACTAAAGAAATTTTCTTAAAACATTTGAGGAAAATAAAAACTTCTAGCTCTCCCCCTTGATAAGTGGTCTCCCCCTTATTTTAAAAATATTTGTAATTTTTTGAAAAGAAAAATCTTGCAAAATTAAAATAATACATAAAGCTCCCCCTTGATGTGAAATTCTCCCCTTGAAGCTTTTGAAAAATATGCAAGTTTGAGTTTTAACTTTACTTTTTCTACTCTCCCCCTTTATCATATATTAAAAAAATTATAGCAGATATTCATTTTAAAAACTTTGATTAAAGAAAATATTGAGTATCAGAGCCTATGAATTTTTCAAAACCATAAGAAAATTTTGAAAAAGTTATTTCAAAAAAATGTCAGGTATTAATTTTTAAGAAAGCAAATGATAGGGAACTGTAGGATCGAAATAGAGCGATAGAGGGGGTGAATATCGCTTTAAAAATTCTTCGAATTTTAGAACAATCGAGTACGCAGCAGAAAACAAAACACGGCACACTAACACAAGTTAGTTTTACTTGCTTCGGAGTCATGACTGGCTCCTACTGCAAGGCCCACAATCCTTAATCGTTTACTTTGGGCAATCACTAATAATCGGATGAATGTACAGATTACAAGAATTAAATGCGCAGAATGAAATGAAACAAATATATTGACTACTTTTTGAATGAATTGAAGACCTTCACTAGGAGAGTTGGACGGTGTTTCGGTGTTGTCGAAGCTTTGATTGCACAACACACAGGTCAACAGAATGATCGCAAGGTGTTAATTGATGTCCTGAAGTGCTGCTCTCGACTCCTTTATTTGGGGACCGGTGTCGTCGATAGAAGGGGTGAATATCGACTTGTTAAAAATCTTACGGAAAGTGTATCGTAAACTTCGAGGTTCGTTCTATTCAGAGTTAGTAGCACAGTAGAAAAATAGACAGAACAAAAACCAAACAACAGAGCGCACATAGGTTTTTACTTGGTTCCCAACCCCCCAGGGTCAGTACGTCCAAGGCCTAAACACGGGAAACGCCCGTCCACTAATGGTCTCCTTTCCGGACTTTCTGGAGGCGGAGAAACCCGTCTTACAGTGCATGTTTTACAATAAAAAATATAGAGAAACTTAAATGCATAAATTAAACGCAAACAAAACAAAAAGTCGAACGCCCGACCGATCTGGAACTCCGAAGTGCCGCGCACTTCCTCCTGAAGCCTCCTTGGTCGCAAAGCTTCGTCTCTTATGCTTTGTCGTCAATCGGAATGCTTAGAATGATGTTTTCATTGGTGTTGTGAGTTGAGGGGTCGAACCTCTTTATATAGTCATGTCTTGGGTGCCTGAGTTGCTATGGGGCGCCTTACAAGCCTTGGTCAAACCTCATCTTCGCGTTAAACTCGCAGCAGCTGATAAACACCAGTCCAAGGCGCTCTAGACCATCCAGGGTGCATGGATCATCTAGGCGCCTGGCATCTAGGGCGCCTGGATGCTTGGGGGCTTTCCAGCAGTTTTGTGTGTTTGTTTGTCTGCTTTGCCTCCAATTCTAGGTACCTACAAGATATACAAAAATAGCGGCCCCGCCTCTATGGTCCCCGCAGGCAACCCTCTAGGCCGGCAACCCTACGGTCTTCCCACCCCTGGCAGTGGATTTTTGCTTTCCCCAGGATTCAAACTCTAGACCTCCAGGCTAAGTACTAAAGTGCGCTCACTTGGCTACCAGGATTCAGGAACTTTAATACTTAGCCTGGAGGTCTAGAGTTTGAATCCTGGGGAAGGCAAAAACTCACTGCCAGGGGTTGGAAGACCGTAGGGTCGCCGGCTTAGAGGGTTGCCTGCGGGGACCATAGAGGCGGGGCCGCTACATAAAAAGACGTCTTTTTATTGTAACGACCTGGCCCGTCGACCCAACCCCTCGGCCCATTGGATGACCAAATTCTATTTTTTGGCGGCCCAACAACCTGGCCCCTTTGGTCGTCAACCGTCGTTACTCACAAGAACTTTCCACCCCTGGCCAGTGGATTTTTGCCTTTCCCAGGATTCGAACTCTAGACCTCCAGGCTAAGTACTAGAGTTTATTGTAGGATCGGTGTCGTCGATAGAGGGGTGAATATCAGCCGAACACTTCCGCGGCAAATCGTAAACTTTCGATCGTTCTAATCAAAGTGTTAGTAGCACAGCGAAAAATAGAAAAATAAAAAGAGGACAAACAACAAATTGCACGCGAGATTTTTTACTTGGTTCCCGACCCCCCATGGTCAGTACATCCAAGGCCTATGCACGGGAACGCCCGTCCACTATTGGTCTCATTTTCGGACTTTCCGGAGGCGGAGAAACCCGTCTTACAGTGCAATAATTACAATCACAAATATAGAAAATTAAATGCAGAATAATTAAAGCAAACCAAAATGATTAAGGTCGAAGCCTCGACCGATCTGGACCTCCGAAGTGCCGCGCACTTCCTCCTAGAGCCTCCCGGTTGCATAACCTCGTCTTTAGCGCTTTGTCGTCAGTCAGAGAGCTCAGAATTGTTCCGGAAAGTTGTGTTTTAAGCTGAGGGGTCGAGGCCCCTTTTATAGGCTTCATACGGGCGCCTGTGATGTTGGGGGCGCCTGACACATGCCCTTTGATCCGCGAATCCTTATCCTCCCCTACTTGGGCGCCTGACACATGCCCTTTGATCCGCGAATCCTTATCTTCCCCTACTTGGGTGCCTGAGCTGATGGGGGTGCCCGTGACCTCACGGGCGCCTGATCCGGCTTGGTCCAGAGGCTTCGTAGCTATGTTTTGGGTTTTGCCTTCACTCTTGGGTGCCCGTATCCATACGGGCGCCTGAGCCCATTCGGGCGCCTGTCTCCATTCGGGTGCCTAGGTCTAGTGAAGTACCTCACTTGCAGATGACCAGCCCTTCGACCTTGCAACTTAGGTTAGTCCCAAAAAACATAATAAGTATTAATTACAGTCGTAGCTGTCTTGGTTCTGACTTCGGGTCTCCCCGAAACCCTAGGTCGAACCGACGCAAGTTCCCACCCCCCGAGAACGCGCCTTTCACCTACTCCCTTCAGGAGATGGTTGCCACCCAGTCCTTCGGGTGGACTTTTGCTTAGCTTCCGATACTCTCGAATCTCGAGACGTCCGAACCCTGACCCGTCTCTACTTCTGTCCTTAGTCATCGCTTAGCTAAGTTGCTTAGTCCCTCGGACCAAGACTTCGTGCCCAAACCCTAAGTCCAGGACTTCGGTGCCTAACTTCACTCATCAGGACTTTTGCCTAGCTTCACTCACCAGGACTTATTGCCCAGCTTTACTCACCAGGTCTTCGGTGCCTAACCCTCGGCCAGGACTTCTTGCCCAATCCTCGACCAGGACTTCGTGCCCACCTTCCGAGCTGGTCTTCGGTGTCCAGCCCTTTGCCAGGACTTAGTGCCCAATCCATGATCAGGACTTAGTGCCCAATTCTTCGAACAAGAACTTATTGCCTAGGTTTGCTAGGACTTTCTTTCACTTTGGTTACTCCTCTCTTAACTCCCCTTCCCTTATTCAATGTATCACTGACTTAAGTATTTGTTAAACATTAAAACACTTAGAGGAGGACATCACTGATGCAACTTGCACCAACAATCTCCCCCTTTTTGATGTTTGACAATATCTTAAGTTAGATTGGTTGAAAGGGCTAAATTTACTCTTGGGATCAAATGGAAGAAATGATCTAAGTTTTGAAAATCCATTTTTGATCCTCTGGGGAAAAATAGGAGAAAATTTTCTAACTTAACTTTCACTCTCCCCCCTTTTTGAAAAACATTTTGATTTTATGATCCTTGGTAAGAGTGTAAAAATTTATTTCTAACTTTAAGCCGCATCTCTCCCCCTTTGTCATACATAAAAAAAAACCAAGAATACTTGCACCAACAATAAAAGATGTTTTTTTGAAAGTACTTAGTATAATTTTTGAAAGCATAGTAAAACTAGGTACTTAAATTTCCAAAAAAAATTATTTTTTTTTGAAAAATATTGTGCAATTCTGAAAAATATTTTGTATTTGTAGGAAAATGTTTGATCTAAAAACAATTTCCTTAGAATGATTTTAGCAAGCAAATATTTAACAGAAATGTTGTGAAAATACTCTTGTTAGTTTTTGAAGAAATATTTGTACCTTTGAAAAATATTTTGATCATTTTCAAAAATGCAAGTACTTTTTGAGATGTATTGAGTTTTTGAGAACCATGAAAGTACTTTTGAACAAAATTATGTAATTTTTGAAAAATATTTACAATTTTGAAAAATATAAGTATTTTTGAAAAATATTATGCATTTTCGGAAAATATAAGTAATTTTGAAAAATATTATGCATTTTCGAAAAATATAAGTAATTTTTAAAAAAAAACATGTAAATTCTGTAAAATGTATTACTTAACTTATATTTTGAAAGTGCTTCGAAAAATATTGTTTTGAAAATATAATATTTTACTTGACTTGGTTTATTTTCCAGTCTGACACAATCCTAGGAAACCTTGTTAACTACAAGGACATTTTCCTAAGTGTCCTGGAAATTCTCAAGCTCAAGTAAATATTATTTCCAAAAAAAACAATTTTGAAAGTGATAGAGATTTAATATGATTAAAAACAATACTTTGAAGAAAAATTATATTTTCAAACATGACTTAATAATGCAGCGCATGAAAATATATTAAATAATTCTTTGTAATTTGACCTCCCCTTAACTTGACCCAGTCCTAGGAAGCTTGTTGATCACAAATACTCTTCCTCTAAGTCCTCAGGGTTTGGTTCAGACCACAAGAATTATTTAATAATTCACAACAAATAATTGCCAAAAACAATTTGTCAGAAAATCTTCATTTGATTTAGACTCCCCCTAAATTTGACACATCCTAGGAGTCCTTGTAGATCATGAAGTGGACCTTCCTCTATGTCTTTAGGATTTATCACAATCAAATGAACGATAATTTCCAGGTAGATAATTTTGAAACCACAATTTGGAAAGAAGATAAATTTTAAAGTATAAGCTTCTTCGAAAACATATGTGATAGAAATTAAGGCGTAGTTTTCGAAAAATATTTTTAAAGATTAAAAAAGAAAAAGAACACTCCCCCTGCATCCAACACCGTTTGACTCTATCTAAGTGTCTTAAGGAACTTTAGTGTTGACCTAAGAGGCTTGTGTCTAATTGTGTGAGTCAAACAATTTTTGAAAAGATATACTTTTGAAAAATATATAATATGTATACCAATCAGATAAGCATGAATTCCATAAAAACATTATTATGTTGAAGCACTATTTTGAAAATATATTTTTAGAAAAATATCCTAACAATTTTGAAAAATAATTTTAAAAAATATTTTTCACTTTATTAGTCCTTAACATCTCACCCATTCTAGATATCTCAATACAGCAATCATGGTTGCCTTATGGGTGCATTGTGAGATGCTTGAATTATTTTCTTTAATTTATTATTAAATTTACGATTTAATTGAAACTTGTGTTAGATTTAAATCTATCAATAGTAAAGTGAATTTGATTCAGTAATTGGCTTCCAGGTCTTGGCGAGGCACAAGGTCTTCTTTGGTCGTAGCCTTATTGGATCATCAACCCTTTCCTTGACAAAGCCTTTTATAGAAAATTCATCTTCAAGTTACTCCTTGAAAGATTTTGGCCTAACCAGTTTAGGTTTTGGATTGGTAGCTTCGGCTAGTCCCTAACGTACTATCATCTCACCTTCGCTAATACTAGGTTGATCAAGTTTCAATTATTCTTTTTCCTATAGCCGTTCTAAATTATGCATAACATTAAACATGAATGACATGACATAAATTAAAAAAATAACAGATGCATGACATGACAGTTATGCATGAATCAAACATTTCAAATCATTTTATTTAAGTTTCTAATAATGTATCAAATTCCCGATTTGATACGTGTCGTGTGAACCCGCGAATATGCCAACCCACTTTGACATATTTAATTTTATTAACTTAATTGTTACGATTTGGGTAAGATTTTATTTAGTTTGAGTTTAAGTTATTTAAGAATTAATTGAATTAATTAAGAATTAATTGGGATTTAATTAATTGAATACGAATTAATTTAATTGGATTAATTAAGAATTAATTTGAATTAATTAAAAATTAAATTGAATTAATTTGAATTAATTAAGATTTAATTTGAATTAATTTGAATTAATTAAAATTTAATTGAATTTGAATTAATTAAGATTTAATTGAATTTTGAATTAATTAAGAATTAATTTGAACTAATTAAGATTTAATTTGAATTTGAATTAATTTGAGTTAATTAAGATTTAATTGATTTAATTTGAATTAATTTGAATTAATTAAGATTTAATTTGAATTAAATTGAATTAATTAAGATTTAATTTGAATTTGAATTAATTTGAATTAATTAAGATTTTATTTGAATTAAAGATTAAATTTGAATTTGAATTAATTTGAATTAATTAAGATTTTATTTGAATTAAAGATTAAATTTGAATTTGAATTAAAGATTAAATTGACTTAATTACGAATTAATTTGAGTGATTAAGGTTGAAATGATTAACTAATAGTTGTAGGTTTAAGTTCATAATCTTTATTATCTCGAAAATTTCTGACTCATTTACTACTTCTTCCTTACTTATCTTTTCAAGTTTTTCCAATAATTTTGGTTTATTTGAATCTTTGTGATATTTATTTACTATGACCTTGATCTCAGAAAATTCTATCTCTTCTTCATCCTCAAAATCACATCCTTTAATATCTTCAAAATAAGTGGAGTAATTTGGGTCACTAGTTAATGTTTTATAATAGTCTTCAACATTATCTATAATTAAATTACTATCTAAATGAATTTCATCTTCATTATCCTTAAGAATATTTTCAACAAAATCATTTTTATCCTCAGAGATGATTTCAATAATTTCAGGATTATCTTCAGAAATATTTTTGTGATTTTCAAATTCGAATTCAGAATTATCCTTAAGAATTTCGAATTTGAATTCAGAGTTATCCTTAAGGTTTTCGAATTTGAATTCGGAGTTATCCTTAAGGTTTTCAGAATTAATTTCTGGGTTATCGGAATTAAAATTGTCAGAATTTTGAATATTAATTTCAGTAATTTTATCAGGTCTAATTTCAGAATTAATTTCAGTAATTTTATCATATCTATTTTCAGAATTACAATTAAGATTAATTTCAGAATTAATTTCAGCATTATCTCTAGGAAATTCAGAATTAATTTATTGATATTGATAATTAAAGAGTTAATTTTTGATAGTTTATTACTGTCTACATTATCTAGTAGATCATGCAAGACATTAATTTGTCTATTTACACAATTTAATTTTTTAGAAAAATTATCTAAATAATTTACATAAGAAAGTGCTGAAAATTTAAAAATTTTCGGAACATAAATTTTACGTACCTTTGCCAGACACTTATTTTTGTAGTGTCCGTATTTCTCGCATTTAAAGCATCTGATGTGGTCCTTGTTCCTCCGGACTTCGGGCGCTGGTGCCTTCTTTGCCGCCGGTGAGGAATGATTCTTACGAGTAGGGCACTGACTTTTATAGTGCCCTCTCTCCCTACACGTGAAGCATATAATATAGAATTTAAAATTTTACATTTAAAAATAATTATACCAGATTCACCCCTGGGCTCCCCCTCAACTCCTGGCGTCGTTGCTCCGTCAGCGGTTAGTCCGGTGAAGAGCGGTCTGGCTCTGATACCACTTGTAGGATCAGTGTAGTCGATAGAGGGTGGGTGAATATTGACTGAACACTTGTCGCGGAAAATCGTAAACTTTCGATCGTTCTCATCAAAGCGTTAGTAGCGCAGCGGAAAATAGAAAAATAAAAAGACGACAAACAACAGATTGCACGCGAGATTTTTTACTTGGTTCCCGACCCCCCAGGGTCAATACATCCAAGGCCTATGCACGGGAACGCCCGTCCACTATTGGTCTCCTTTCCGGACTTTCCGGAGGCGGAGAAACCCGTCTTACAGTGCAATAATTACAATCACAAATATAGAAAATTAAATGCAGAATAATTAAAGCAAACCAAAATGATTAAGGTCGAAGCCTCGGCCGATTTGGACCTCCGAAGTGCCGAGCACTTCCTCCTGAAGCCTCCCGGTCGCCGAACCTCATCTTTAGCGCTTTGTCGTCAGTCAGAGAGCTCAGAATCGTTCCGGAAAGTTGTGTTTTAAGCTAAGGGGTCGAGGGCCCTTTTATTGGCTTCATACGGGCGCCTGTGATGTTGGGGGCGCCTGACACATGCCCTTTGATCCGTGAATCCTTATCCGCGGGCTCGGTCTGCGCTTATCCTCCCCTACATGGGCGCTTGAGCTGATGAGGGCACCGGTGACCTCACGGGCGCCTGATTCGGCTTGGTCCAGAGGCTTCGTAGCTATGTTTTGGGTTTTGCCTTCACTCTTGGGCGCCCGTATCCATACGGGCGCCAGAGCCCATTCGGGCGCCTGTCTCCATTCGGGCGCCTAGGCCCAGTGAAGTACCTCACTTGCAGACGACCAGTCCTTCGACCCTGCAACTTAGGTTAGTCCCAAAAAACATAATAAGTATTAATTACAGTCGTAGCTGTCTTGGTTCTGACTTCGGGTCTCCCCGAAACCCTAGGTCGAACCGACGCAAGTTCCCACCCTCCGAGAACGCGCCTTTCACCTACTCCCTTCAGGAGACGGTTGCCACCCAGTCCTTCGGGTGGGCTTTTGCTTAACTTCCGATACTCTCGGATCTCGAGACGTTCGAACCCTGACCCGTCTCTACTTCTGTCCTTAGTCATCGCTTAGCTAAGTTGCTCAGTCCCTCGGACCAAGACTTCGTGCCCAAACCCTAAGTTCAGGACTTCGGTGCCTAACTTCACTCATCAGGACTTTTGCCCAGCTTCACTCACCAGGACTTATTGCCCAGCTTTACTCACCAGGTCTTCGGTGCCCAACCCTCGGCCAGGACTTCTTGCCCAATCCTCGACCAGGACTTCGTGCCCACCTTCCGAGCAGGCCTTCGGTGTCCAGCCCTTTGCCAGGACTTAGTGCCCAATCCATGATCAGGACTTAGTGCCCAATTCTTCGAACCATGACTTGTTGCCTAGGTTTGTTAGGACTTTCTTTCACTTTGGTTACTCCTCTCTTAACTTCCCTTTCCTTGTTCAATGTATCACTGACTTAAGTATTTGTCAAACATTAAAACACTTAGAGGAGGACATCACTGATGCAACTTGCACCAACATTTATGAATCTTGGTAGCCAAGTGAGGTGGCTACCAGGATTCATAAACTCTAGTACTTAGTCTGAAGGTCTAGATTCGAATCCTGGGGAAGGCAAAAATCCACTGGCCAAGGGTGGAAAGTTCTTGTGAGTAACGACAGTCGACGGTCGACGACCAAAGGGGCCAGGTTGTTGGGCCACCAAAAAAAATGGAATTTGGTCGTCCAAGGGGCCGAGGGGTCGGGTCGACGGGCCGGGTCGTTACCGCTCACTTGGCTACCAGGATTCAGGAACTTTAGTACTTAGCCCGGAGGTCTAAAGTTCAAATCCTCGGGAAGGCAAAAACCTGTTGGATCGTGAAAATACGATAGAGGGGGGGGGGTGAATATCGTAAATCGTTTCGGATTGAAAAAAAGAATGCACAGCGGAAAATTAACACAAAAACACACGAACACAAGGATTTACTTGGTTCGGAGTCGCGGTCGGCTCCTACTCCAAGGCCCACGGTCCTTGACCGTTTATTGCGGGCAATTCTATAATCGCGCAAGTTATTACAAAAATTTGTACAGTAATAGTGCAGTAAAAAGTACAATTATGCTCTTTGTTACCGACGCCCGGTGTAAATCGTGCTTTGGTGCGGAGGGTCGTCGTCGGCGCTTGAATCTTGAGATCGGAGGTTTCCGGAGCAGAGCGCTTGAGTCGAAGAGCGTAGAGGCGTTGGAAGAACTGATGTCGAAGCCTTAGGGGTCGAGCCCCTTTTATATTGCATCTAGGGGCGCCCTGGACATCGGAGGCGCCCTCCACGTGTCTCTGGATCCGCAAACCCTTATCCGGAACTCGGTCAGCCCTTATCCCTCCAGGATCGGGCTCGGAGTTTGACGGGGGCGCCCGGGACACAGGGGGCGCCCTGGTTGACTTGGTCTTGCTGGCTTATCGGATGTCTTTGCTTCGATCGCTGGCTGACTTGGACCTAGGGCGCCCGAGGCATCCGGGGCGCCCGGGACCATGGGGGCGCCCGGGAGCTTGAGGGTGCCTGCCCCAGTGAGCTTCCAAAGCGTTACTTGCTCAGCTTGTCTTGCCTTCACCTTGGGGGCGCCCGAGACCTCCGGGGCGCCCTGCCCAGCTATCTGCCTCTCTCCTTTGGGGCGTTCTGAGCTGCAGAAACTCGTTCCTTCGGTCCTGCATCCAGGGTTAGTTCCAAAACAACACAACAGAAAGAGTATTAGATAATTCTTACAGTCGTAGCTGTCTTGGTTCTGACTTCGGGTCTCCAAAATGGAACCCTAGGTCGAACCGACGCCTACTGTTCCCTCGACGGGGAACGCGCCCTCACCTACTCCTCTCAGGAGAATTTACCTGTTGCCAACCGGCTCCTCCGGTTGGACTTTTGCCCAGCAGTCCTTCGCCAGGTGCCTAGCAGTCCTTCGCCAGGTCTTCGTTACCAAGCAGTCCTTCGCCTGGTGCCTAGCAGTCCTTCGCCAGGTCTTCGTTACCAAGCAGTCCTTCGCCTGGTGCCTAGCATTCCTTCGCTAGGTCTTCGACTTCTAGCAGCCCTTCGCTAGGTGCCCAACAGCCCTTCGCCAGGTCTTAGGGTTTCGATGCCTAGCGGTCCTTCGCTAGGTGCCTAGCAGTCCTTCGCTAGGACTTCAGTCTGTATACTTAAGTAACATGTTAGATAAAATTAACATTTTAACTTTTGAATCCTTTGCCATTAACTTTTGTACTTTTAGAAAAATATTTTGAACTTAGAAAATTTTTGCACTTAGAAATATGTTGTCTTAGAAAAATTTTTATTTAGAACAGATTTCACAAAAAGAATTTGCACTTAGAAAAATTTTGTGCTTAGAAAAATATTAGTACTTTGAATGAAATTTTGTTTTGAAACATAATATTTTACTTGACTTGGTTTATTTTCAACCCACTTTGACATATTTATTTTTATTAAATTGATTATTGCAGTTGGATAAGATTTTATTTAATTTGAGTTTAAGTTATTAAGATTTAATTAGGATTAAGAATTATTTAGACTTAATTAGAGGATTAATTAGATTTAGATTTAATATTGAAGTTATTTAAGAATTAATTAAGGATTAATTGGAGTTAAATTAATTAAGAACTAAATTAGGATTAAATTAATTAAGGTTTAATTAGGATTAAATTAATTAAGGTTTAATTAGAATTCAATTAATTAAGGTTTAATTAAGGTTGTTAAGATTTAATTTGATTTTAGTTTTAAAATTTCTAGGTTAGTTAATACTTGTGGGTTTAATTGCATCATTTTTATTAATTCAAAAATGTCTGACTTATTTACTATTTCATCTTTATTTAATTTTTCAAGTTTATCTAACATTTCTGCTTTGTTTGAATTTTTGTAGATTTTATTAACTGTAGCCTTGATTTAAAAAATTCATCTTCCTCCTTATCCTCATCATCAAAGTTATTTCCTATTACATCTTCATAGTAGGTAAAATAGTTTTCAGGGCTACTAGTTAGTGTTTTATAATTATCTTCAAGATTATCCAAGAAATTAATAATTAACTCATTATCTAAAGAGGTTTTATTTTCAATATCCTCAAAATTATCTTTGGCATCCTCAAAATTATCTTTGATATCCTCAAAATCATCTTTAGAATTATGTTTAATATCCTCATAAATATCTTTGATATCCTCGGTGATATTCGAAGTTAAAGGATTAATGTTAATTTTATCATTATCAATAATATTATGAGAAGTATTATTATCCTTAACATTATTTGATAAAATATTAGAATTAATTCTAGAAATTGTTGCATTGATATTAAAAATTAAAGAGTTAATTTTTGATAATTTAATATTATCTACATTTGGTAATTTGTTATGCAATATATTAATTTGACTATGCAAAAAGTCTAATTTTTCAGAAAAATTATCAACATTACTATACATTGTGCAGGAATTTGAAATTTTTTACAAACATAACCTTTTCGTACATTGGACGGATACTGATTCTTGTAGTGTCCGTGCTTTTGACATTTGAAGCACTTGATGTGACTCCTGTCCCTCCGGACTCCTAGTGCTGGTACCTCCTTTGCTGCCGGTAGTGAAAATCGAGTCTTACGAGTAGGACACTGATTTTTATAGTGTCCTCTCTCCCTATACTTGAACATGTAATATGAAATTTAAAATTTACCATAATTAAAGAAAAATACCTGATTTACCCCTGGGCTCCCCCTCAACTCCTGGCGTCTTTGCTCCGTCGGCTGTTAGTCCGGTGAAGAACGACCAGGTTCTGATACCACTTGTGGGGATCGGTGTCGTCAATAGAAGGGGGTGAATATCGACTTGTTAAAAATCTTGCGGAAAGCGTGTCATAAACTTCGAGGTTCGTTCTATTCAGAGTTAGTAGCACAGCGGAAAAATAGACAAAACAAAAACCAAACAACAGAGTGCACACATGTTTTTACTTGGTTCTCAACCCCCCAGGGTTAGTACGTCCAAGGCCTAAGCACGAGAAACGCCCGTCCACTAATGGTCACCTTTCCGAACTTTCCGGAGGCGGAGAAACCCGTCTTACAGTGCATGTTTTACAATAAAAAATATAGAGAAACTTAAATGCATAAATTAAATGCAAACAAAACAAAAAGTCGAACGCCCGGCCGATCTGAAACTCCGAAGTGCCGCGCACTTCCTCCTGGAGCCTCCTTGGTCGCAGAGCTTCGTCTCTAGCGCTTTGTCGTCAATCGGAATGCTTAGAATGATGTTTTCGTTGGTGTTGTGAGTTGAGGGGTCGAACCCCTTTATATAGTCATGTCTTGGGCACCTGAGTTGCTATGGGGCGCCTTACAAGCCTTGGTCAAACCTCATCTTCGCGTCAAACTCGCAGAAGCTGATAAGCACCAGTCCAGGATGCCCTAGACCATCCAGGGTGCTTGGATCATCCAGGCGCCTGGCATCCAGGGCGCCTGGATGCTTGGGGGCGCCTTGGAGCAGCTTTCCAACAGTTTTGTGTGTTTGTTCGCCTACTTTGCCTCCAATTCTAGGTACCTGCAAGATATACAAACACAAGACAAGCATATATATAATCTTAGCCTTAACAAGTTGGTTTTGACTTCGGATGTCCCGTGAAGCCCTAGGTCGAACCGACGCCTATGTTCCCTTCCCGGGGAACGCGCCTTTCGCCTACTCCTCTCAGGAGAAGTTTTGCCAACCGGCCCATCCGGTTGGACTTTTGCCCAATCTTACGATTAGGACTTATTGCCCAATGTTCACAAGGACATTGGTGCCCAGCCCTCGGCCAGGACTTATTGCCCAATTTCTCGAATCAGGACTTCGTGCCTAGTCCACAACCAGGACTTATTGCCCAACCCTATGTTAGGACTTCGGTGCCCAGCCCACGGCTAGGACTTATTGCCCAATTTCTAGAATTAGGACTTCGTGCCCAACCCTCGGTCAGGTCTTCGATGCCCAACCCGCATCCAGGACATAGTGCCCAATCCATGATCAAGACTTAGTGCCTAGGTTAACTAGGACTTTTCTTCACTTTGGTACTGATTTCTTGACTCACCCTTCCCTTGTTTAATGTATCACCAACTTAAGCATATTATTAAACATTGAAACACTAGAGGAGGGCATCACTGATGCATCTTGCACCAACACTTTATATAATACTCATTTAGGCGCCTGAAAGTCCATTCAGGTGCCCTAGTCGCAGCGTCTCGGGCGGCAATTCTATCCACTACGTAGTAGGCGCCCTAGTCCCTTTCAGGCGCCTGAGTGCCGACGTGGCTCCTCCTCTCAGCATTCGCCACGCAAGCTTGACCGTTGCGCCAGTTCAGCCACCCGCTACTAGTTCCCAAGCGCCTGAGTCCCATTCAGGCACCCTAGTCCAATTGGTTCAACTTTTTAGCTGCAACAAGGGTTAGTTTCATAGAATAATATAAACAGAATTAATGCAAGTATGGATTTACAGCCAGTGCTGTTTTGGTCCTGACTTTTAGTTTTCACCTGAAACTCTAGGTCGGAGCAACGCCTACTGTTCCCTCCCGAGGAGCACGTCCTCACCTACTCCTCTCATGAGAGTTTACCTGCTGCCACCCGGAACCTCTAGTTGAACTTTTGCTCGGCCTCCTAGAACTCGGAACTCGACAACGTTCGACCTCGACCCGTCTCGACTTCTGTCCGCAATCCCTGCTCGGTAAAGTCTTCTGTTCGGTCCCCCGGATCAAGACTTCGTGCTCGACATCACTCACCAAGTCTTCTGTTCGGTCCCCCGGATCAAGATTTCGTACTCGACATCACTCACCAAGTCTTCGTTGCCCGATCTCCAAGCAGAACTTTTAGCCACCTATTTTTTATTCTCAAGATAAAAGAGAAAAAATTTCTTAAATAAAGGATAAATTTTCTTTGTAAATAAATTATTGATAAAAAAATCTTACATAGAAAGACTTTTCTAAGAGAAGTATTTTTGAAAATATTTACACTTAAGTAACATGCTCCCCCTCAAATTATGATTCTCTCCTTATTATCTTGAAAGTTTGCATTTTTTTTTAGGTGATGATTTTTGAAGGAAATTTTGAAAAGATTTTTAATATAAAAAATATTTTGAGGGGTCCCCTCCTTTTAAAAAAAACTAAGTATCCTTTTTTAGAAAATATTTTAAGGAATTCTAAGTACTTGAGAAAAAAAAATTAAAAATCTAAGTACTTTATTGATTTGAATTTTCCTAAATCTGACATAATCTTAGGAATCTTATTGACCACAAGAAAATTTCCTATGTATCTTAGAGATTTTCCTCATAGTCCTAGGAGGCTTATTGACCACAAGTTGATCTTCCTCTGAGTCTTAGAGTTTGATTTAAACAAAAAAATTCAAAATATTAAAAAAAATACTAAGTTTAGAAAAAACTTTTGAAAACTACTTTGATTTAAAATTTGAAAAATAAATTATTCTTTTTCAACTTTTGAAAAAAGGTAAAAAATTTAAAAAAACTGCAAAGAAGAAATTCTATATTTAAAATGATTTTGAAAAATATCACAAGAGATATATAAATACAAGAGAAATTTTTAAAAATACTCAAGTCTGAAAAAATATATATAAATATTAATGCCCGAATTGTAGATATTTTTCTAAGTGAAAACGAAATAAAAAGAATTCTAAGTGAACCCCAAGGTAACTTTTGCAAAATTTATTTTTTCAAAAAAAAATATAAATTGATTGTCCAAAAGAATTTCTTTGTATGGAAATATTTGCAAAAAGTAAATAATTTTCAAGTAAGTGAACAGAAAGAAACCTAAAGTATTTAATGAATAAGTTTAAGTACAATGATTTGAAAAATTAAATCTTAGTTTGAAACGTTAAATTTGATTTTTGAAGATTTTAAAATTAATTAAAAAGTGAAATTTAAATTTTTATAAATTATGTTAAGTTTGAATTTTGAAAAAGTTGAATTTTGAAATTTGAAATTAATTATTAAAGTTTGAATTCTAAAAATTAAGTTAAGTTTAAATTTTGAGAAAGATTGAATTTTGAAATTAAATTAATTATTAAAGTTTAGGCATTTTAAAATTAAAAAAAATTAAATTTGATAATAAATTTAAAGGTGAAATTAATTAGATTTGTGGAGTTGTTGTGTTGGACTAATTTTTTTATCTTCTAAGCATCTCACACATTTCTAAGTGAAAAAATAGGGAACCCTTTTGAGAAATGCGCCAAATTTTATCTTTGAATTTAAATGAAAAACTATGATTTGATTGAACCTTGGGTTAGATTCACGTTTAACAATTGGTAATTTGAAAATCGATTTCAATAATCGACTTCCAGGTCTTGGCGAGGCACAGAGGCCTTCTTGGTTATCAGAGCAATGACCATTTCCTAGATAAAGACTTTTAAAGAAATTGCATTTTCAAGTTACTCTTTGAGAAACCTTAGTCTAACTAGTCGAGGATATGACAAGGTAGCTTCGGCAAGTTCCACCAGACAAAAAAGACTAAATAGGTTACGCCTTGCTCTACCTAACTCCTTAGATAATATCATCTCGCCCCATCCTAATACTAGGTTGTGCAAGTTTCAATCAAGTCAGTCAAATCCTTATCTAACCATTTCTAGTCCTAAGCATTGTTAAGGCAATCTGTGGTCCGGAGTGGCCATGTGTTTTGATGTTTGGGCAAAGGGTTTAAGTTAGGGTTTGTTGTTGGACTAACATGTATCTGTGAGTGTGCAGGTTTGCAGGTACACATGGACTTGGTTGATGTCTTCAGGTGAAGGATGACATGGAGGCAAGCTGGAGGCTTGTGTGCATCCGAGGAACCGTGGATAGTAGGGACAATGAGCCGAGGGATGCGGACTTCGAGGCGTTCGTGAAGGATAGCATGGAGGCAAGCTGGAGGTTTGCGTGCACATCCGAGGGACGAGGGCCGAAGATAAAGAGGGCGTGAAGGCAACAGTCGAGGCTGCTGGTGAAGAGTCGACCAGGTTGAGAGGGTCCTAGTGTGAGTCGTTGTACTTGGGAACTAAGCTGGGAGGGTTCGAGTGCGGAGTGAAATGTACTCGGGGAGTGTAACCCTAGGCTTAGTAAAGGACCGACTGTTAGCACCCAGAATTCGAACGTTGGGTGTCAACGGTCGAATCTGAGTGGGGGCAGTCGACTGCCAGCGAGGGTTTCCAGCCTGAGTTATATTTAGAGAGAACTCGGTTTGGGCTGGGGTTCTTGGTGAAATCTGCTTGGGTAGAGTAGATTAGTAGTCTTTCGTGCTCAGGTATTGTCGAGGTGTTGTGACGAGGTTTCTCCACCCACAAGGAGTGACGAGGTTTCTCCACCCACAAGGAGTGACAAGGGCTAGCCGGAGGTTATCCGGGGAGTGATCCACCGAAGGATTCTTGGATTAGTCACCCTTAAGGGTGGATACTAAGTAAATCGTTCTTATTAGCGTTGTTTGTTTTCATTATTATTGTTTCCGCTTGCGCAACTAACAACTTAGGTACAAGAAGAATCGAAGAATTGCTATTCACCCCCCTCTAGCAACCGAATCGATCTAACAAGCATCAAAATTTTACAAAAAAATCTTTAAGAAAAATCATAATGAGGGGAAATTTTTAGATTTTCTAAGTTAGCAAGATTATTAATTAATTAATTTTTCTAATTTATCAATTTTAATTTTCAAAATCTCATTTTCTTGTCTTAATTTTTTGAAAATTGAATTAATTAATTTACATGATTTAATTATGTTACTTGTGGATGCATCCATATCTAAATTTGACCAAGAGTGATTAGGTAAGATATTAGCATCTATTGTAAAAATTGGATTTTCATATAATGTAAATTTACCCATCTCGGTTGGTTGTCCTGGATATTTGGTTCTTGTATCTGTGCATTCTTTGTAATGTCTAAACTCCTGGCACTTGAAGCATTGAATGTGACTCTTATCTTTTTATGCTCCTGAAACTAGTTCCTTCATCGTTGTCAGTAGTGTCGTTAGTATCTTACGAGTAGGACACTTATTTTTGTAGTGCCATGTTTCCCTGCATTTTGAAACAAATTATGTGATTTTTAAAATTTAAATTTACAATTTTACCTTTTAAATCCTCGTTGGGAATCTCTCCCTTGACTGTTGTCGACTCAGATTTGGACTCATATTTTGATTCTGGTTCGAATTCGACTTCAGATTCGGGTTCAGATTCTGTCTCGATTACTTGTGCTTGTACTGAGAGTGCAAGGTAACTCACTTGAGTTTGTTCTTCTTCGTATAATTCGTCCGATGATTCAAACAGTACACCTCTTCGTGTAGGTCAATCAGCTTTTCCCACATCTCTTTAGCACAGTTGAAGGATCCAACCCGCTTCAATTCTTCTTTAGTCAGGCCACATTGTAGGATGATTGTTGCTTTGGCATCGGTCTTGATCTTTTTTAGTATTAGTTCATCCAGTTTGTCCCAAGCAATTTATGTTCCATCTTCTGTAGGTAATGTTAACCCCGTTTGGATTATCATCCACAAATCCAGATGGGCCTTTAGGTGGGATTCCATTTAACCTTTCCAAGATCTGAAATTCTCGCTGGAGAATATCGGTGGACGGGCACCGTTCCATTCTTAATTGGCCATTTAGGATAAATCTCGCACACAGAAGAAGAAAAAAAATTGCTCGAATTGGGATAACATGAATTTCGAGAAACAAAATATTAAAATGATAATAAAAAAATTATGACAATTTTTTTAAAAAAATGATTGTTATATCAAATTCTGACTTATGGTGAAAAAATAAGAATTCAAAATTAAAACTCGCACAAATACTTTTTATTTGAATGAAAAAGCGAAAATTCTGAAAAAAAAATGCTCGAAAGGTGGTTTCACCAATTCAGAGTAACCTGCTTTGATACCACTTGTGGGATCGATGTGATTGATAGAGGGGTGGTGAATATCGATAACGATTTTTCGAATAAATCAGATTAAATACAGCGGAAGTAAACAAGTCAAACACGGCTAATACCTTATTTTTTATTTGGTTCGGAGTCTATGACGGCTCCTACTCCAAGGCTATGAGGTCCTTGACTGTTTTCGTTGAGCAATACTATAATTCGTGAATGAAGTACAAGAGTTATAATTAAGTACAAAACAATAGAAATTATACCGACGACACTAAAAGAAGGAATTTGTTGCAGAAGCGGCGTATCGTCGATCTTGAACTTCTTGAACGCAGCGAACTCGAGCACGAAAGCTTTATCGTTGTGATTTCGAGAGCTCGAGTTGATGTTTGAACCAAAGGGGGTGAAACGCCTTTTATACTCGATCTCGGGCGCCTGATAGGCTATAGGGGCACCCTACACATCACCGGTCCAGCCGCATCCTTATCCGCAAACTCGGCCAACCCTGTTCTTGGGCGCCTGGACCACTAGGGCGCCTGGGAGCAATGAGGTACCTGGGAGCTGGCATAGCACGTCCAACCAGCATAGCACGTCCAACCAACCATCGCCAGCTCAGCTTCGCCATCTGTTGAAAGAAAACCCCCTCTGGGGCGCATGAGTTCTCTCAGGCGCCTGAGCCCTCTCAAGCACCCCTGATCGTAGCAGCTGGTCTTTATCCTGCAACCAAGGTTAGTCCCAGAACACAGTATAATAAAATAAATGAATGAATGACAACCAGAACTGTCTAGTTTTTGTTGGAGCAATCGGCCCTAGGATGGTCCGGAGTGACCATGGGTTTTGATGTTTGGGCAAAGGGTTTAAGTTAGGTTTATCCTTGTATTTGATATGCGTATATGGAGTGCGCAGGTTGTACAGGTTACGCATATGGACCTGACTGGACGACCTCAGTACGGTGAAGGATGGCATGGAGGCCAGCTGGAGGCTGGCGTGCGCATCTGAGGGACCATGAAGTGCAGGGACGATGAGCTGATGGGCGCGGACTTCGAGGCGTACGTGAAGGATGGCATGGAGGCAAGCTGGAGGCTTGCGTGCGCATCCGAGGGACGAGGGCCGAAGATGAAGAGGGCGCGAAGGCAACAGTCGAGGCTGCGGAGGAGGAGTCAGTCGAGTCGTGAGGGTACGAGTGCAGAGTGATTGTACTCGAGAAATCCTAGGGGTTGAGTGCGGAGTGGAATGTACTCAGGAAGGGTAACCTTAGGTGGGTGAGTAGACCAGTCGACTGGCCTGGGGGCAGTCGACTGATGGAACTCACAGAAAGGTCTCAGCCCTGGGACCAGTCGACTGCCCTGGGGGCAGTCGACTGGTAGGTGGCTGGTGAGTTGGCTAAAATTCGAACGTTGGGGCGCAACGGTCGAATTTGGCTGGCACCAGTCGACTGCCCTGGGGGCAGTCGACTGGTGGCGTGATTTCCAGCCCGAGTCTATTTAAAGGGGGACTCGATCGGGCTGGGGTTTCTTGACGAAACCTGCTTGGGTAAAGCCGGTTAGTAGTTTACTGTGTTCACAAAGCGTCCAAGGTGTTGTGGTGAGGTTTCTCCACCCACAAGGAGCGACACGTGATAGCCGGAGGTTATCCGGGGAGTGATCCACCGACGGATTGTTGGATTAGTCACCCGGCCGGGGTGGATACCAACTAAATACGGTTTGTTAGCGTTGTTCCTTTGTTTTTATTGATTATTATTATTGTTTCCGCTGCGCATACTAACAACGTAGGAAGAACAAGCCGTGATTTGCTATTCACCCCCCTTTAGCAAGGCGTATCGATCCTAACAATTGGTATCAGAGCAAGGACTGCTCTTGATCGGACTAACCGCCGAGAGAGTACACGCTAGAGGAGAAGAATGATGGAAGACAAACTTGGGGACAACATCTACGCTCCGCCGGCCTACGACCATGAAGACTTCGGGTATTGGAAGTCACGGATGGAGACGTGGTTCGCGATGGAGTGGGAACAAATGATTGCGCTTGAAGAGCCATATGAGACTCCAAAGGATAAGCATGGGAAGAGGCTTAGGCCTAGATATTGGAGTCATGAACAACAAGAGCAATCTAGGGCAAATGAAAAGGTAATCAATATTTTAGTTAATATTTTGCCTACTAATGTTTTGAGTCGTGTAGGAGAATATCAAAATGCATATGAATTGTGGAGCAAATTGCAAGAAATTCGTAAGAACCCTACACAAGATCAATTAGTGGAGGAGGCCGAGGAAGTATTCTCAATAGCTCAAGAAGAGGAGAAAAAGGAAGAAGAATCATCTACCTCCTCAAGTGAAATGGAAGAAGAGAGTGAGAGGTCCTCCACCTCATCTAGAGAAGAAAAAGAAGAAGTATCAACGTCAAATATTGAGGGGGAGGAGAGACCCTCAATCATACAAGAACAAGAAGAAGCCTCCACCTCCACCAAAGCCAAATTGAAAGAGCATATCACATGCTTTGGGTGTAATGAAAAGGGGCACTACAAGGACAAGTGCCCAAAAGGTAAAAGGGAGGTAAAATCTAAACCCATTTCAATTTCGGTTAAATCTAACATGGGTTGTAGGAATAAAGAGGCTCAAGCTAAGAAGAAAATTAGATGTTTCACGTGTGGTGAGCTAGGGCACTACCACACCAAGTGTCCAAGGAAGAATGAGCTAAAGAAGATGGAGCACCTTAGGAAATGGGAGAAAGAAGAGAGAAGAAAGCAAAACTCACAACAAGGAAGGACTACAAGGGTAAGGGAGGTGTTTCCTAACCCTAGTTTAAAAAGAAATTCAATTTTAAGTTCTTCCTTACATTCAAAAAATCATGTAAATCACTCATTCATGAATGCTAGAAATTATGAAAAATGCTTAATTGTACATAACTTTGGATTTAAGTACAATGATAGGAATAAGGATAACAAGGTAGATCACTACTCTAGAAAAAGCATGCATCATGATAGGCCTAAGACCTATGTATCCAAGGCTAAAGACATTAATCCCAAGGAAGGGAAACAAATGTCTAAGAAAATGGGTAGACCTAGAAATGTCCAAAGTGGACATGTGGACTCCAAAATTAGATTGGGGTACCGATCTAAGACCTCCAAGGGCAATGGAAAGAAGTATGTTGGGAAAACATACAATCTTAGTATCATGCATCATGATAGGCCTAAGACCTATGTATCCAAGGCTAAAGACATTAATCCCAAGGAAGGGAAACAAATGTCTAAGAAAATGGGTAGACCTAGAAATGTCCAAAGTGGACATGTGGACTCTAGGGTTCAAGTCCTAGAAAGGGAAAATCAAGCCTTGAGGGCAAGACTTGATGCTTTAGAAAATGCCCTAGAAAGATTCACGGTTGGATCTAAGGGCTTAGACATGGTGTTGGGTAGCATCAAACCCAACTATGATAGATCGGGATTGGGGTACCGATCTAAGACCTCCAAGGGCAATGGAAAGAAGTATGTTGGGAAAACATACAATCTTAGTAAGGAGGGAAGGTCCAAGGGTGGCAAGGGGATGCCATCCAAGGGTAAAGAGAGTGATCTAACCAAGGACAAGGTGTCCAAGGTTAAAAAGGTCAATTTTGTAGGCCAAGAGTCACCGGTGGCACACCGGTGTGGCCTAGTTTGGATCAAGTCACCTAGGGAGGTGGCTAAGGTTAAGAGCTCAAGGGGGAGCTCTAGGAGCCTTTGGGGTCCATGGTAGATGGATCTCAAAAGGTTCTCCCTTAGGAAATTAGGTGAAATGTGCCAAAAAGGATTGGAAGACTTGAGTAAGCCTTAATCCTAGATTTTGGCACATCAAAAGGTGAATTTTAGGGAGAAAAGGTGAAAATAGGGCTATAATTGACAAAATTAAGGTTTAATAGTGGAATGCCATGTAACTCAATAATAAAAATGAGTTATGATCAAGGAGAAGAGAATGCATTGAAGAGAAGTGAGAATTAGAACTTCTAGGATGAGTTTATTTGATACACTTTGGAAGAAGTAGAGTTTTGTGCCAATCTTGGGATCCGGAGTACATTTATTTGGAAACGTATTTTTCCCAAGTAGATATTGGCTTCACAAATCTCCCCACAAAATTTCATAATTTTTGGAGATTTGTGGAATTAATTAGGCATTACTGAAATTGGGGCTGAAAACCTGAAATTCAGGTACCAGTCGACTGCCCTGGGGGCAGTCGACTGGTCCGAAGTGAATTCAGCCCCGAAAACATTCTGTGAGGTTTGGGAGTCGACTGCCCCATGGGCAGTCGACTGGTCCGTAGGCTGAAATGGAAAATGAGAATGTTGGCTAATCAGAAATTGCAACTTTGGTTATGGGATATGGTTTAGGACTAAAATTCTTGGTTTTGATTTCATATTACTTGAATAAAATGTTATCCAATGATTTGATAAGAATTTATTGGATTTTATGGAAATCAAGAAGGATTGATAAGGTTCCCTAGGTATCTAAGATTCAGAGGTTAAACAAGGAACATTGAGGACAATTCCATGTGTCGAATTATGATGGGTAGATTTGACAAACACATGGAATTAGAAACGAATTTGAAAGTTGATGCAAAATCCTTAAGAAACTTAGATGTGTACCAAAAGTCAAGCACACTTGATATTTCCATGATATCATATTTTTCTAGGATAGGGTATATCCTAGCAAGTGTGCTTGCAAACTTTAGAGTTTTTAGATGATTGTTGAGTTCTTATTGACACTAGGGATAAGGATGCTTGGGGAGCAAGCCTTTAATGGTGTTCAAAGGGAAAAGAACTCGGGTGTTAGGTTGGGAAGAACCTAACTTAGTGTTAGGAGGTTAAGTTGGGTAGAACTTAACCCTTTGAAAATGAAAATTAGGAGAAGGCATGGGTTAAGGGGGAGGTTGTCTCCTATTTGCCTTAATTTTCATAAGAGAACTTTTGGGTTTTGTACCAAACTTGGGAATGGAGATAGATACATGGTGAAATATATTTTTCCCAAGTAGGTATGGGTACCACAAAGTTCTCCACGAAATTTGGGAATTTTTGGAGATTTGTGGAATTTCTGGCGCGTTTCTGAAATTCGGCCAGAAAACTGATTATCAGAGTATCAGTCGACTGCCCTGGGGGCAGTCGACTGGTCAGGGCTGATTTTGGTATCAGCAGCTGACTCAGGATCCAAATGACAAGGAAAAAGTGTATGGGGGTTTATTACACTGTGTTTAGGGTCATTAGGAATGTAAAAAACCAATAATTGGATATTGTTGGGTTCTTTTTGATGTATGGCAAAGGGGGAGAAATATTGTGTTTAAGTGGGAAACCAAACTTACCTTTGCATGAAACCCTAGGTTTAGGGGGAATTGAGATTAAGGGGGAGCATGGTTGCTCCCTTCTTGGCGTAAGGGGAACCTTGGAAAGGTTCTTAAAAAGCCTTTGTAAGTCCAGTGTAGGGGAAGCTTGGGAAAAGCTTTAAAAAGCCCATTTTGGTGAAAAGTCCTAACTTGGAGAGTTAGGTGGGTAAAAGTCCTAGCTTGGAGGGCTAGGTGTAGAAAGTCCTAGCTTGAAGGCTAGGTGTAAAATTCCTAACTTAGAGGGTTAGGTGTGGGATGCCTTGTGATAGGATCCAGTTATGCATTGCATATGCATTCATTTAGCATTGTTTTTGCTATTTACTACTATCTTGCTTTCCTAACTTAAACGGAATTGCCAAACATCAAAAAGGGGGAGATTGTTGGAGCAATCGGCCCTAGGATGGTCCGGAGTGACCATGGGTTTTGATGTTTGGGCAAAGGGTTTAAGTTAGGTTTACCCTTGTATTTGATATGCGTATATGGAGTGCGCAGGTTGTACAGGTTACGCATATGGACCTGACTGGACGGCCTCAGTACGGTGAAGGATGGCATGGAGGCCAGCTGGAGGCTGGCGTGCGCATCTGAGGGACCATGGAGTGCAGGGACGATGAGCTGATGGGCGCGGACTTCGAGGCGTACGTGAAGGATGGCATGGAGGCCGAAGATGAAGAGGGCGCGAAGGCAACAGTCGAGGCTGCGGAGGAGGAGTCAGTCGAGTCGTGAGGGTACGAGTGCAGAGTGATTGTACTCGGGAAATCCTAGGGGTTGAGTGCGGAGTGGAATGTATTCAGGAAGGGTAACCTTAGGTGGGTGAGTAGACCAGTCGACTGGCCTGGGGGCAGTCGACTGATGGAACTCACAGAAAGGTCTCAACCCTGGGACCAGTCGACTGCCCTGGGGGCAGTCGACTGGTAGGTGGCTGGTGAGTTGGCTAAAATTCGAACGTTGGGGCGCAACGGTCGAATTTGGCTGGCACCAGTCGACTGCCCTGGGGGCAGTCGACTGGTGGCGTGATTTCCAGCCCGAGTCTATTTAAAGGGGGACTCGATCGGGCTGGGGTTTCTTGACGAAACCTGCTTGGGTAAAGCCGGTTAGTAGTCTACTGTGTTCACAAAGCGTCCAAGGTGTTGTGGTGAGGTTTCTCCACCCACAAGGAGCGACACGTGATAGCCGGAGGTTATCCGGGGAGTGATCCACCGACGGATTGTTGGATTAGTCACCCGGCCGGGGTGGATACCAACTAAATACGGTTTGTTAGCGTTGCTCCTTTGTTTTTATTGATTATTATTATTGTTTCCGCTGCGCATACTAACAACGTAGGAAGAACAAGCCGTGATTTGCTATTCACCCCCCTCTAGCAAGGCGTATCGATCCTAACAGTTTTGACTTGGATTTCAAATGAAATCCTAGGTCGAACCAACGCCTACAGTTCCCTCTTCCGGGGAATGCACCCTCACCTACTTCACAATGGAGAAGTTATCTTTTACCAACCGGCTCCTCCGGTTGGACTTTTGCTCGGCCTCCGAAACTCGCAGATCTTGAGACGTCCGTTTCTCGACCCAGGGGGGTGAATAGCGTTTTTCGAATTCTTCTTCCTACATGGTTAGTTGCGCAAGCGGAATATACAATAAAACAAAACTAACAATGTAAAGGACAATGCTAATAAGGAGATTTACTTGGTATCCACCCCGAAGGGTGACTAATCCAAGAATCCGTCGGTGGATCACTCCCTGAATAACCTCTGGCTAGCCCTTGTCGCTCCTTGTGGGTGGAGAAACCTCACCACAATACCTTGACAAGACCTGAGCACCAAGACTATTATTTTGCCTTTAACCAAGACAAAATTTGTCAAACCTTTCAGCCAACACGAAGTCCTCTTAAATAGGACTCGGGCTGAAAACCCTCGCCACCAGTCGATTGCCCCTTTACCAGTCGACTGGTGCCTGCCAAACAGCAGTCCAACGGCTCGCTGCAACGGCTAGTTTTTGACTTTACCAGTCAACTGCTCCCAGGGCAGTCGACTGGTCCCCAGCGAAAAACATTCTGTGAGTTTCATTAGTCGACTGCTCCCAGGACAGTCGACTGGTCCACTCACACACCTAAGGTTACCCTTCCCGAGTACACCTCACTCCGCACTCGAACCCTAGGATTTCCCGAGTACAATCACACAACACTCGTATCCTCACGACTCGACTGACTCCTCATCAGCATCCTCACGACTCGACTGACTCCTCATCAGCAGCCTCGACTATTGCCTTCGCGCCCTCTTCATCTTCGGCTCCCGTCCCTCCGATGCACGCAAGCCTCCAGCTTGCCTCCATGCCATCCTTCACGTATACCTCGAAGTCCGCGCCCCTCAGATCATCGTCCCTGCTCTACCAAGGTCCCTCTGGTGCACACAAGCCTCCAGCTTGTTTCCATGCCACCCTTCACCGTACTGAGGCCGTCCAGCCAAGTCAATATGTGTAACCTGCACAACCTGCATACTCACATACACATATCAAATACACAAGGGTAAACCTAATTTAAACCCTTTGCCCAAACATCAAAACTCATGATCACTCCGGATCACAGATTGCCTCAACAAACTCCACTTCTGTCCGTAGTTTTCGCTCGGCTAAATCTTCTGCCCGATCTTCCAGATCAGGTCTTCGGTGCCCAGTCCCCGACTAGGACTTCGTGCCCAATTCCTCAAACTCGGTCTTCGTGCCCAACCCTCGGACAGGTCTTCGATGATCAACCCTCGGCTAGGACTTCATGCTCAACCCTGCAGGTCAAGATTTTATGCCTAGGTTAACTAGGACTTTCCTGCACACTTAGTAAATTCATTAGATCACCACATAAACTACCCTTCGTCATTATTAAAATCAGGTTCGATCTGGTGCTTCCGGCACCAACAGAACCTACTTGTCACGACCACGATCACAACCATGACGATCCTCTATTGGATCTTAATGAGCTTTGATACCAACAAACGCTGGGCAAAATAGCGATTATCCTGCGGGCTATTAACAGAACCTTCCTGTCATGGCCACGATCACAACCACGACGATCCTCCAATAGATCTTAATGAGCTCTGATACCAACTAACGCTGGGCAGAATAGCGATTATCTGCGGGCTATTGAATCCGTTGATCCGCGCACAATATTGAAAATAATCTTCTAGAACCTGTTAATTCGAAGAAGAATATCAGAAAATAGGAAAATAAACGGCACTATCGAAAATATTATTAATGAAAAACTTCTCTTCCTTTACATCAACTCTAACTTGTGTTCAAATAGCCTAAGAAATAAGAAAAAGTCACAATAGAAATAGACAAAGTAAAAGAAAACTCATTTTAAAAAAAGATAAAGTCTAAACAAATTTTTAGAAAAGAAAACTAATCCTAAAAATTTTAAACAAACTAAAAATCCTAAAAATGCAACCGATAAAAATTACCAAAAATATCTAAAATACTAAAAAAATATAAAAAATACTAATTTACTAAAATTAATAAAAAAAATCCATATAATGCTCCTGCATCACATCTTTTGTAGGTGAAAGTTTTTGTCATAAGATGGAGCAACAAGTTAATTGTTCAGGGAAGTATTTGTATATTCTTGCCTTCGCTTTTGGTATATTTTAATATTTGTTATAGACATCTCATAATTTTTTATGATTTAATTGTTATTATTCTGTAATAAAAATATCAATATCTCATCAATTTTTAATATTATGATTTTATTCTTTCATAGTAAACAATAAACATGTACACAATGAAGTTTTAGCAAAAGATATACTGATGTAGTCATCCTTATTTAAAACATATGTATCAGGTGGAAAGTTTTCTCATGTACCATTCATTCAATAATAAGGTAATGCAAGATGTTTTGTTACATTTCTCATAGCTTGATCTCCTATTATTAGTCATCTTTGTGTAATTCTTTATATTTAATTTTTTTTACATCTTACTTTTGTTTATTTCGTTATTTTCTTACGTTTTGATTTTTTTTCATTTTATTGGTCCTTTCTTCTTGTCCATTTTTTAATATTTTTTTTCTTCTTCGCTTTTATTTAAAATTTTGCCATTGTTCTAATGTCATTATTTTTAATGCAAGGAGAATTCTTTTTTTTTTCTTTCTAATTATTATCTTTTTGCTTTTTTTGTACTACACTCATCTCTGCATTTTTTTTCTATTCTCTTCGCATCATTTTCTTACCTTTCTCATCATCTTATTCATTTTTCTTTTTTTTTGCAATTATTATTCTTCTTTTTCTTTTATTAGATTTTCTTGTTTTCTTTTTTATTCTTTTGTCATTACGCATCTCTAGTCTTTTTCTTCTTTTATCTAGATTTATATTGTAATGTGATAATGTATAATTTGTATTTTTTTATCATAATCTTTTTACTACGCTACCTTTTTTATCTCTTTTATTATCTAAATTTAGCTTCCATTTTTGCTTCTTGTTCTACTTTATGTTTGCCTCTTCTTTAAATTGTATTCTTTTACCTTTTATTTGTTTCTCATCTTTTGTGTCATTGTCTTCTCCTCCTTTGTTTTTATTTTGGCTGTTTTATTCTTTTTTTTTCTATTTCTTCTCATTCTTCTTCTTCCACTTTTTTTCTTTTTTATTCTTACTTCACCTTTATTTTCTTTGTCATCATCCTTTTTCCTTTGTTTTGACTTTTGCACTCTTAGGCTTTTCTTTTCTTTTGCTTTTTATTGTTTTCCTCTTCTTGCTTCTCGATCAAATTTTTTAACTCTTATAATTTAATTTTTTTTGTTTATTGCCTACCAATGAACTATCAATTCTCTATCTTTTTCTTCTTCTACATCAAAATTATCATCTCCCTTTATTTTCCTATTATTAATATTATGTTGTTTAGTTCCCTTCTATCTCGTTTCATATCTCATTTTTCTTATATTTTCCATTGTTTTTTTAATATAATTCACCTCATTCTCAATGTTATACGACATAGGAGAAAGATACAGATGAAACATCTTGTTCATCCATTAGACCGACACTGACATAAGCGCATTCGGGTGTCAATGTGCCGCGAAGCTTCCGAACACGTCGCACGGGCCGACGAGGACTTCGGACACGTCACAGAAGCCCAGCGATGAATTCGGGCATGTCGTGCAGTTTTTGCAATACGACATAGGAGGCAAACTTGTACAAGTGTCGGTCCGCACATGGAATGAGATGTTTAGTCTATATAAATGGCTCGAGATTTTAAATTATGGTATGGAGAAAGATACATGAAGAATGAGATGTCTTTGTATATTCATTGTATTATTATTTTCCTTATTTTTAACATTTATCCTTCTCTTATTGTCTCGTACCTTTTGTCATTTTTTTATCATTGTCTTTTCTTTCTCTTTTTTCTATTTATCCTTCTCTTTTCCTCATTTTTTTTCTTTATTTATGTCCTCGTCATTGTTGTCCGGCTTGCCCTTTGTCTTCTCAATCCTCTTCTTCTCTTTTTGTCCCCATTTTCTTTCTCTTTATTTTTTGTTTTTCTTTTTTTATTTGTGCTTTGTTTTATTATTATGTTCTCACTTTAAATTTTATTTGTCTTCTTATTATTGTTTTTAGTTTTATCATTTGTCTTCCTCATTATTTCTTTCTCTTATCTCTCTCTTGTTTTCTTTTTGGTTTTTTTGTGTTCATTATCGTCCACTTCTATGTTCTTCTTTCATTCTTTAGTATCTCCTTATTTCTTTATCCTTTTGCTCTTGACTATTCTACTATTCTTCTTTGTTGTCATCATTTAGTTCTTCATAATTGTAGTTTTTTCACTCTTTTCTTTTTTTTTTTCATACTCTTCACTATCTTCGTCTTTATTATTATTTTATTTTTCTTCTGTATCTAATCCTTTCATTACGGATTCTTCGTCACCTTGACCTCTTGTGCATTTTAAATTCGAAGACGAAGTAGTATTTCTTATTAAATTGTTATCACTATTTTATTTCTATGTTAGCCATCATTTAATTCTATTTTTTCTCAGCATTATTTTTATTTGAGAATCCTTAATCAAACATTTAATTGTAAAATTAACAAGTAAACTAACTTGTTTCAATATTGTCATCTTTTGTAGGTGAAAGTTTTAAGCATAAAATGGAACAACATGCTAATTGTTCAGAGAAATACTTGTACATTCCTCCTTTTGCTTTAGGTATATTTTTATATTTGTTATAGACATCTCATAATTTTTTATAATGTATTTGTTACTCTTGCGTAATAAAAATATAGATATCTCATAAATTTTTAATATTATGATTTTATTCTTTCATAGTAAAAAATAAACATGTACACAATGAAGTTTTAGCAAAAGATATACTGATGTAATCATCCTTATTTAAAACATATGTATCTTCAACATCACTTAATAGGTAGAAAGTTTTTGTTGTTAATATAGCACTAAAATCAGTAATATATTTGTAACAATAAAATCAAGCAGCAATAACATAAATGAATAAGCAGGTTAGGAAATCATTATCCTCGTGAAGCGTCGCGTGCGATGTCTTTAGAGAATTGATGCGCCTACGGAGCAAGGCTCCCAAACTCCCAAGATCCGACAACACGCTGCGTTCGTAGGTGCACTCCAAAACGAACGCTGCCCTCGGAGACAACCTCAGATCGCACTAGGCGAAGCCTCAAGACCCAAAACCAAAAGAAGAAAATGAAGAGGAAAGAATCGAGAATCGCTCAGAGAGAAAGGAGATTCTCGCTCAGATCTCGTTCAGAGAGAAAGGAGAAGAAGCAGTGAATGAGAGAATTGTTTCTTCCCCTTCTCCATTTATAGATCTGAAGAGGCAAACCTTTGCCTCTTCCCTCTAGGAATCGCGACCAGCGACCACGAGGAGTCGCGTCGAGCGCCAGAAAGAAGGGGACGCGATTTCTCAAAAAAAGAAGGAATAAAAAATTAAACAAAAAGAAGGAAAAAATAAAATTAAACCAAACCAAATTGGTTTAGGAAACCAGACTGAACCGAAATCTGCAAAACCAAATCAGGCCGCCCGCAAGCGCGAGGCTCACGGGCTGGGGATTTGCACCCCCCCTGCGCGCGATAATCGCGTGCGTCGCGGTTTATGGATTCCCCCGACCCCTGAAACCACCTGGTTGGCTCACCCGCGCATGCGTAGTCCCCTAAGCATCTAAGCATGGTAGAATATTGATATATAAGATTCCAATCCAATTTAGCAATTGATAAATTTCTTCATAAATTAAATTAAATTAAAGTTTTCTCATGGATCATTCATTCAATAATAAGCTAATGCAAGATGTTTTGTTGCATTTCTCATAGCTTGCCTATTATTGGCCATCTTTGTGTAATTCTTTATGTTACTTTTGTTTATTTCATTTCTTTCTTACCTTTTGATTTTTTCATTTATTGGTCCTTTCTTCTTGTCCATTTTTTAATATTTTTCCTTCTTCTTCACTTTTATTTAAATTGTTTACCATTGTTCTCTTTTGTTGTTAATGTCATTATGTTTAATGCAATGAGAATTCTTTTTTTTTTTGCTTTCTAACTCTTATCTTTTTTTTTATATTGTACTCATCTCCCTATTTTTTTTCTCTTCATCTTTGCATTCATTTTCTTACCTTTCTCTTCATCTTATTCATCTTTCTTTTTGCGTGCAATTATTCTTCTTCTTTTTCTTTTATTAGATTTTCTTGTTTGCTTTTTTATTCTTTTGTCCTTAGGCATCTCTAGTCTTTTTCATCTTTTATCTAGATTGATATTGTAATGTGATAATGTATAATTTGCATTTTTTTTATGATAATCTTTTACCTACACTACCTTCTATGTATCTCATTTATTATCTAACTTTAGCTTCTATTTTTGCTTCTTATTCTACTTTATCTTTGCCTCTTCTTTAAGTTGTATTCTTTTACCTTTTATTTTTTACTCGTCTTTCGTGTCATTGTCTTCTCCACCTTTGTTTTCACTTTGACTATTGTATTCTTTTTCTTCTATTTCTTCTCATTCTTTTTCTTCTTCTTTCTTTTTTGTTCTTACTTCCCCTTTATTTTCTTTGTCATTATCCCTTCTCCACCTTTGTCTTTTGCACTCTTAGGCTTTTCTTTTCTTTTCTTTTTTATTATTTTCCTCTTCTTGCTTCTAAATCAGTTTTTTAGCTCCTATAATTTTCAATTTTTTTCTTTATTATCTACCTATAACCTATCAATTCTCTATCTTTTTCTTCTTCTACATCAAAATTATCATCTCCCTTTATTTTCCTACTATTAATATTATCTTGTTTAATTCCCTTTTATCTCGTTTTCATATCTCATTTTTCTTATTACTATTATACTTCATCTTATTTTTAATGTATTGTTCTCCATTGTTTTTTTCTTATACTTCACCTTTTCTTCATTATCATTCTCAATGTCATAGTTTAAAACCTTGAGCCATTTCCCCCAATACAATCGAAACATCTCGTTCCTCCATTGGACCGACACCGACATAAGCACCCTTCGGGTGCCGGTGTGTCACGAAACATCCGAACAAATCGCGCGGGCCCGACAAGGACTTCGAACTCGTCGTACAAGCCTGATGACGAATTCGGGCACGTCACACGAGTTTTAGGATACGACACCGGAAGCAAGCTTGTACAAATGTCAGTCCGCGGACGGAACGAGATGTTTAGTCTATATAAATGACCTGAGATTTTAAATTATGATACAAAGAATGATACATGAAGAATGAGGTGTCTTTGTATATTCATTATATTTTTATTTTCTTTATTTTTAACTTTTACCCTAAACCCCTCATTATTTCTTTCTCTTATCTCTTTCTCATTATTTTCTTTTCTACTTTTTTGTGTTCTTTATTTTCCGCTTCTATGTTTTTCTTTTATTTTTCTTTAGTATCTCCATATTAGTCTTTCATTTCTTCATCTTTTTGCTCTTTACTATTCTATTTTTCTTCTTTGTTGTCGGCATTTAGTTATTAATAATTGTAATTTTTTTCATCCTTTTTCCATTTTGTTTTGCATACTCTTCGCTATCTTATGCTTTCATTAAGGATTTTTCGTCAACTTAACATCTTATATTTTTTTAAATTCTATTCCTCATTTACTATTCTCATTTTTTAAATTCTATTTTTCTCACTTTGTTGTCGGCAAATTATTTTATTAACATGGAGTTACGTTATGGCATGATCTTGGTGTTTTTGCATTCCTTGTATTTATTGTGAAGTAAATGGAAAATACTCTATCTTTATTATTAATTCTTTAATGCTCACTGAATTATTACCCTTGAAACTTCTTAGTTTATTTAACTGGTAGACCTTAATACCCATATGCAAGGTTCCAATTCTAGGGTGGTGCATCTTTTGCAACCTGCTGTGTGTTAGGATTGCATAATTGAAAGAGGACAACTTCTTGAGAACCTACTATTAATGCAATTGTGCTTTAAGTGGGCGTATTTGACTAAATTGTTAAGATATGTTTGGCAGAGGATTTAAGTTTAGGTATACGACTTTTGTGTATTGCAAGGACTTAGTTAGATGTACACAAGGTTTACTTGGTGTGACTAAGTTGATGTTGGCCCGATTCTTCCTCCCCTCATCGTCACTGGCGCCGCTCGCTGCTCTTTACCGGTGTCAAGCCTCTACCGTGACCTAGCTTCCGATTGCTGCGCCTCCACGGGATCTCGCCGCCTTCCTTCTCGATCGTCGACCCTTCACCGGGCTGCACCGTCGACGCCATCTGCCATCCTCGGCGGCGATCGTCGCCATCTCTTGCTGCGTGAGGCTAGGGTGGCGAGCCGCCCGTCGCCGAGCTATTTTCCCCCTTCATCGCCAACGCCACAGCCCAGCGCCGCCTTGTGTTTTGCCCCGATTCTCTCCTCCAGCGCCGAATCTGAACGTTCAAGAGGGAGCCATTTGCGATCAAAATTCAGGTATGGACTGTTGTTATGGATCAATGGATGTAACTTAGTATCCTTTTCTTCCGATTGGATTTGGGTTTTTAATGGATTTCTGTTCTTGATGGAAATTCTGTTTGGAAATCGGATTTGGTTTGTGGTTTGGTTCTGAAATCTTTTGCCTGGATAGAGAAATCTATTTGGTTTTTCTACCTATGAGTTCATCTTGTTTTAGATGGGAGTGGCTGTAGGAATTGGTTTTTTCCGAATAGTACTTAATCTTGGTTTCTTTCCTTTGCCGTGTGAGGAGGTTGTGTATTGGTTTGGCGTTGTGGTTTCGATATGAGATTTGGGTTGGATTTTGATTTGGATTGTTCTAGGATTGAAGCTACTGTCGTGAGCATGATAGTTGGAGGCCCTGTTTGAGTTTTAGTTTCTTCTTGCTATCGTGAGCAGCCTTGAGACGGGGTCTGTAATTTGGGTGGTTACTTGCGCACGAAGATAAAACCTTGCCTGCTGACATTAATTCTCTCGACCCCAGGCGCCTCACCACATCAGTGATAATCATGATTTACCGAAACCTACGGGGCCGGGACCAGGGGCCGCTAAGGTGGTGGTTCCACCTTTTTAGTGTAATTTGGGTGGTTTCGCTATAGGTCCGGAATTCTTGTGCTCCCTGTTTGGAGTTGCTGTGAGAAACTTAAAGCTTTAGCAGAGAGTTGTGCTCATTTCGGTTTGTAGGATGAGTGAGTTTTGAGTTGGTCTCGACTCTCGATGAATATGGTTATGGTTTTGATTGTTTTTTTTTTATAAATAATCTTTTCCTCAAATAAATAGAATAACTAAAACAAATATAATTTTATCCCCTACATCCCCATAATTTTCAAAAAGCACCTCAGAAATTTCCAGAAAATTCTTTAAAAATCTCGAAAATTTTCTACAAAAGATTTCCTAATTTAACCCCTAGAAATTAATTGTCCCATTTTACAATCGGAATAGAGTTTATCTCCATGCACTAAGAGTGACGTTACTGGAAGTAGATGCTGGCCATCGAGAGATGCCATCGGCTGTACTGTAATTAATTCTTTCAAATTGAATTGACAAGCCAAAATGGATCCACCCTGTAGCAGCAATCAATCCAAAAATGAGATTTATTACATGAAATAATTTAAATTAAATATATTAAAATGTGATTATTGAAAATAATTAATACCTGGATATCAGATAACAAAAAAAAAACGAATCCATTCGAGGCAGCAATAGTATAAACTTGTCCTCCAAGGTCTTATATATTGAGTTTTGATATGTGAATTGCAGGCCTGTCAGTAAACTAATTAAAATAAGGTTAATTAGTAATTAAGTGATTAAACAAAAACAATTTAATGAAATGTGAAAATAAATAAATATATATGAGCCAGAAGTCCTCACTTGGAAAGAATCGAAGACACCCATATAGCTCCAATGTTGTTCAGCGAGGAGGGCTCCAACTTCGGCACCCATAATATTAACACGAACACGCTGGAAGTGATCAAAACAAAATGTTTAATGATTTTTAATTAAAGAGGTAGTTAATTAATATTAACGTTAAATAGAATTTATATTATATTATATATAATTAAAACCTGTCCGGTGACTTAATCCCAGACGCTGATGGTCCCATCTTTGCTTCCGACGAGCAATCTGCTATTTGTACCGGATGCTAATGCGATTCCAGATATGGCATGTTCCATCACCAAATAAAAAATGATGATTAATTAATTAAATGAATACAAATTCATGAAACAGCAATATAACTAATTAAGTTTTAAAAAATTAAATGACTAAAGAATTTATTAAATTTAAAGAAATTTTATTATTATTTTTAAAAATAAAAAGAAAAAGACTATTATATCGGTGATCACAATAATTCCCTTTTCCAGTTGCATCTCTTTCATTCCTTGGTTCAGATGTCTGACAACATTTGTCATGATCTGGCATGTTAAGATAATCAGTCCATTAACTTGACCAGACATGAATCATGCAACTCAAAATATTGAACCTCAACTTAGTCAACTTCATCCATCAAAACCTTTACACATTCACATTCTTTCTTAAATTCTTCACGTGGGATTAACTTTACTTGTCATGCTATCTTCATATGGCTCCAAGGTTCTCTCATAATGTGCCAAGGATCATGTGCTGTCTTTTCTATTCATTTACTTGTTTTCCATGCAATGTTGTATTTAGTGTGCATTATCTCATTGCCGTTTGTTCTATTCTAGAGTGGTTATATTTAATGTTTCATTGAGGAAGCTCCTTTACATGTAAAACATATGGAACTATCATCCTTTTGTACGAAATGGTGTGCAGACAATGATTACTTTCTTTGTGCTTTCAGCCTATACAATACTATCAATCATCCAAGCAAACTGATAATGGGTGCTGATTTTCATTGCTTTAAGGACAACATTGAACCAAAATGGGAAGACCAAGTTTGTGCTAATGGAGGGAAATGGACTATTAGTTGTGCTAGAGGAAGATCCGACGAGCTGTGGTTATATACTGTATGTATCTCGCTACTTGGTAAAGTTCATAAATTTAATAAATATAACTTACATTATTTTCACTTTTTTGCATCTTTTCCTACTTGTTATTGGCAATGATTGGGGAGCAGTTTGACTATGGAGATGAAATTTATGGAGCAATTGTTAATGTAAGAGGGAAGCAAGTAAAGATAGCTTTGTGGACCAAGAATGCTGTAAATGAAAAAGCTCAGGTACTTGCGAACCAGTTATGCTGAAATGATTTCATTTAGTATCTAATCCTATGCACAACTTTATCATTGTCATCTGATTTATCGATTTTTCTTTTATTTTAATGAGCTCAACATGTGAAGGCTTAATAATTACTTCTTTGTTATTACAAATTATGATGATTAGCCAAACCTGCAATTACGTTCTTTGTTAGTTTTTATCTAAAATAGTGATGAGCATTTCAAGATCGAAGTTATAGAAACCAATCAAAAGCTTCTAGAATATGAAATTTACTTATTAAAGGACCGATTACCTAAATTAAAATTCGTCCATATTTTCAGGACCTGACCTAAAGTGATGATGCATTAAATGTCTTTCTAAGTTCATGGTCAGTTGTAGAATAGAAAAATCAAGCAAGGTGTTCTGTTTACTTATTTAAAATGCCCAATTTACTCAAATTTAAATCCACACTTAATTTTCAGGATCTAAGCTAAGGATAAATTAATTCCTTCCCTAACCTTAGTCTAATTGTTCTAATTACCGACTCCGTACAATACATGGGAGAGCTAATCCTCAATGAACAAATGCATCCAGAACAAAGTAGCTAAATCTACATACTAAATTCTAAATTGTTTCTCTTTCAACAATAGGATATTGCTATATAGTTCGAAAGTTTAGTTAGTTCACTTTCAGCAAGAAAAGAGAAACTGATCTAATTCCAGCAAAAGAAAATGTTCTATTATAATGAGATTTTTATTTGTATTTAAACTTTCCTAGCACTTTGAATATGGTAGGAGTTTCCTTTCATGCCTATAACAACTTGTTCTCTTTGGGTTTGGTCAACTCTGGATGATTTAATTTTATCAAATCCATCATTGGTAAAGGCCCAAGGTAACACTTAGTTTTTGTTAGAATTGCGAGAAGTTAGAAATAATAGTAGGTTATGCTTTCTGTTGTTTAGTTAATGTTATTGTAAGAAAAATAGGAATAATAATTTTTTTTCTCATACCTCAGAATAATTAGTTGGTTCTTAAGACTATTTATACACAAGTTGTACTTTGCCATGGCTGAAGTTAAGAAAAATACAATGTTTTCCCTCAACTTGTTATTGGAGTTTTTCTTCTTAAACGCCATGATAGCAAGGTCTCCCCACCCTCTTCTTACCACAAAATTCTCTTCGCAAACTCTAATCCCTCCTCTTTCTCAACGCGTCTTGTTGACACCTTGTTGACAAAATCTAATATCTTCCCTATGCAACCCTTCTCCAAATGCCTCTCAACATTCGGAAACTTCATAATCTTCAGGCCATTGAGACCTTAGGGAAAGACCACACTTTCTCCCCGAACTCTACTCTCATTCTCACACCTCATTGCAAAACTACAAAATCTAATTTCTTCTATGCACGACTCTTCCAAATCCCTCTCCCCACATTCATAAACTTAATGATCCTCGGATAATAATAAAAATGTTATGTTTTATAGTGTGGGAAAATAAAAAATATTATCCATTGAAAATTCATATTATTTATATCTTCTCAGACTGCAGATGAGCATGGAGAAGCAATGGAAAGAATTTCTGGACTATAAATGACACTATTAACTTTCTAGTTCATGTAAGAAAACCTCTCATCTTTGTCTTTTTCAATCAAGTTTTTCCCTTTTTGCAGATTGGTAAATTAATTCCCTTGCACTGTTGCAGGACGATGCAAGGAAGCTGGAGAAGCTTGCTAAGAATCGTTATACGGTGTGATTTCTGTCACCCTATATAACTTTTGTCTCATAAACCATACCAGTTAGAACCTTCAATCTGTGTGAAGTACTGCGATGTTTCTTATTAATCTCTAATACAGATACCATATGAACCTTTTATTGTTTGAATGCACTTTTCTAAAATCAAAATGCATGTGTTTTTGTTTTTGTTATCTTCTTCATACACTTTGTTCTTATACTACAAGCGCATAAATGTATGCTGTGTTGATTCTCAGCAATTTTCGGAGGAAAGATACCCTCTGTGATATATATCGTATCAATTTGTGAGAAAATTTAATTAACGTTGTGCACTTTGGAAGACTATTATTTAATTTATTTACAACCTTTATTTTTTTAAAAATTAATTTTGAAAATTTTAATATTTATGTATAGATATAGTTTACTTTTTATATATTTTAATTAATCTTTACTTTGTGATGATTAATTTTATGTTATTTTGTGGCATTTCATATATGTTTTATTATAAATTTAATAATTTACCTTTTTCATTAAAAAAAATCACTTAACGCGACTATTGCCCACTCTCAATTCCTAGGGTTTCAAACACGTTTTAATAATTCGGAAGCTTTTTAATGTCCATTTACTAAATGGATGGAAAAAGTAGAAAAGAGTATTTCAGGAAAAGTAGTAAATTCAAGTGGCAATTTGAAAAAAAAAATCCCGTGGACTTTATGCCAAGTCAATAAGCCAAAAGGGTAAAAATAACGGTAATTTACCAAAGGGCGTACGCAACAATCCGAAATTACCAAAGGGTGCATCATGGTTTCTATTTTACCAAAGGGCGCAGCCATTTAAGTGAACTTCCAATTATACCCTTGGCGCCACAAAATGCCTTTTCCATTACAAGTTTCGAGACATCCGAACCACTTGTGCTTTAAAATGTGGTTCGGATGGCAAGGTTGCTCCATTTTTGGTGATTCTCTCTCTCACCGCAACAATGTAGTGTGCCCTAGTTGTTGAAGGAGGATATTGTGCGTGGCCTAGGTGTGCTTTAGTCGCTTGCTCATCCCTCGAATCCCTTCGCCCAACCAAAACCTAGGCTCCTATACAGGAAAGTGGTAGTGTGTGATCCTGAGGCGGCTTTAAGTGTTAACATTGAAGTTGATACTGCTCGGCACTATCAAAGTAGGATTTAGGGTTTCTGCAGGGTTGATTTTCATCATAATGGCAGGAAAAAGGTCTGTGGGTGGTTCATCGTCTTCTTCATTGGCATTAATCACCAAGGTATGTTAGCGATAGGCTTAGGTAAGAACAACATAGTTTATGAAATTGTTTATACTTATTTTTGTTGAATAAATTTATACTGTATAAAAATTGTAAGGTTCAGATGAGTTTGGGAAAAAATTACATTGGTGCAGTGTTTTAGGCCACTTTAAACATTTTGTTGAAGCATTTGAAATTTTAAATGATCAATACATTGCGAAGATCAAAGAGTCGTCCTTCAGTATTTTCTTGGACATTCAAGAATTGCAGCATATCCGGGGAATTTTGGTTAATATATTTGAAAGTTGGGATTCAACCTCGCAAGTTTTTAAATTCTCAGGTAATAGTTTTAATTATGAATTATAAACAATATCTATAGTAAGATAAAACTTGGATATAGTTAGCCTTAAATGATTGATATTTAATCAATTTAAATGAGTGAATTTAAGGTGAAATTCACTTCAGGCCCCCGGTAGGCCTGAAATGATTTTATTTCAGGCCTATCGAGGGTCTGAAGTGAATTTACTTCAGGCCCTCGGTAGGTGATAACCGCTTCAGTCGTGTCACGGTTTCAAATACAATTTAAGTACCGAATTCCTCTAAACTAATGTAGCATAGAGTAACTCGATTCGTCTCCCAACGAATGTAGTTGGTACATGATAATTCTCATGATCGTATTTTATTGCTTTTGGGTTTTGGATATGAACTGGGTTTTGGGTTTAAACTTTAATACTACGAAAAGAAATGACAAAGCAGGTATTAAATCTAGTCTAATTAAGGAAAGACAGTGCAGGTAATGAATCTAACCTCACTAAACTATACTTGCAAGAGAATTAAAAGAAACATAAGGTAAAGCATTTAGGGAACTAAACATGAATGAAACCTAACCTAATTGCATCAAACTGAATCCATTAATGAAAATCTACAATAGAAAAGCAATTAAACTAATGAAGCAATTAATGAAAATCCATCAACTGAACATGAAGCAATTAAACTAATGAAGCATTACAAAAATCTACGATAAGAAAAATTCAGACTAGAATCCATTAATGAAAGAGGCAATTCATCAAACACATGATGAGCATGTATTAAAATGACAAAGGTGCGTGCCATTTGAATTGGGGAAGTTCATCAAATACAAACATTCAACAACTATCACAAACATTCAACAATTAACACAAAAAAAACTCAAAGAACAACCCAATTAAACACATACATCTCAATTAGAAGTGATTGGTATCTCAACTCCAATTGGTCCTTTCACTTATTGTGACAGCAATAAATAACACATACATCTCAATTATTTCAAGTCACACCCTGAATATTTTTCCAACAATTAAATAATTAACACTATCCAAAATCCTATCTTAGGCAAACAAGAAATAACAGCTATAGATGTCACACAGATAAAAGAACAATTTAGTAAGTTCAGCATGGGGATGATTAAGAAATAATGAAATATAATCTAAAATGGAAACTTGACTCTATCTAACATGCTAGTTAAGATTTGTTTTTCAAATCAGGTGGGTTCAGGTTTTGATATAAATCTGAAAGCAACCTATCAACCCAGCCTGAATTTATATAAGTAATAAATAAAAATACATAATTACAAAAAATTCTGAGAGTTTGCATTAACTGATATCAATCTTTCCAGTTCCAAGACTGACCTAACCTAGCTAAATGATACACTGATAGCTTAGAGTTTGTTGCACTATACTCTATATTAATAACTAATAATTTGTGCCAGTCAGTGCCCTCAAATGATATTTATTTCTAGGGAAATACACATCCAGTAGAATTTAATTAAGCTAGTAGCAGCAAAGGCTTCATGATCTAGTAAGCTAATGGGAATGAGAAATTATAGATATAACAACAATATCATTGTGCTGTGACAGTTTAATGGTTGCCCCCGGGGCTATGGTGCACTGGTAGGGCGATTAATCGTTATTCTTGACATCCGCGGTTCGATCCCTAGATATGACATATTTTGCAGGAATTTTTCCTCCAAATGGGGCGCGAACCCTGGGACGCTGGGCTTCTAGACTACCCAACGCGAGCGCTTCCCAATTTATCCTGGTGACTGATGGAAAATTTCCGTGGGACCGGACTGATCACCTCAAATTTGTCTGCTATCTAGTCCAAAATTTCTGTGACAGTTTAATGGTTAAGACAGAAATGGTACTTGAGCAATGTGTACAGCAGAGATAATTTCAACCATAACCATGGAAGCATGCCATCCTTGTTTCATTCCGAATATCTCAAGCAGCCCATCATCCGCTCGAGCCTCATAAAACCTTCTCTGAGAAAGAAAATAGCGGCAAATATCTGTGAAAACTCAGTGCATAAAAATATTTCAGTGGTAAATTTCCAGAAATCATTTGTCTTGTGGTCGATAGACCTTTCTCCCAGCTCTTTCTTGTTTAAGTTGCATTTTTATTTCAATCATATAAATTAGAAAGAGAGCAATGATCTAATTTATGAACTTTCACAATCAACAGAGAACAGAACTCGATCTACATGTGAGTTACTATTGTAAAGAAAGTTTCCAAGAGAAAAAAAAAACATCGAGACAGTACAATTTTCATATGGATGAGTAATATCAACCAGATCAAGATATTCAGGAGTAGGATGTCCCCATGGATGACTTCCACTTCCATAGCTGTCCAGATTTAGAAGCACAAGGGACCTAACGCTGCAGCAAATATGTCCATTGCAAAATTATCTCCCTAACCAGTTGAATAAATAAGTTGAGCATGTCAGATAGGAGAGAAATTTCACTCACGGCATCCTTCCATGTTGATTTTTTTAGCAAGAAAACTAATGTATCAATTACAAGGTTACTATGTGAGTTCAAAATTTTCATGGTTCAATAGAAAACATTTTCAAAATTCTTAACTCAATAGAATCTAGAAATTAAAGATGCAGGAAAGCATGCTAAATCAAGTTCTGAAATTTCCACACTGGATAGAACATAAGGAAAATTCAGTTAGTGAACAGGCAATACCCCTTGGACACAAAGCTTGCTAGAATGGTACATTTACTAAAATATGACACAATTTAGTCATACATGGTGAGTTGTGAGCTTCCAAAGGAGATTTTTATAAGCTTAGATGAATAAGCTACTATTAATTTTGACTTAGGGACTAGTTCTTGGGTCTAACAAGTTAATAGGAAAATTTTCTAATTCTAAGACGGTTGTGATGATTAGTATCAAAGCAGATCTAACCGTATGCAAGATGAGGTAGTCAAAAGGTTGTTTGTGTAACCATACAACCACCACTACACCTCATACATGATTAAAGATAGGCTGCGTTAGACTTGACACTCCGGTTTAGTCCACATGGCAAGTTGTGGATTAATAAAGACAATTATAAGCTTTGATTAGCAAACTAATGTAAATTTCATCTTAAGCATTTTTGAGCTGGTGGTTAGCTTGACAAGTAAAACATAATAACCCATTATATTGCTCAGTTAATGCACAAATACAAGAAATATTTCTAATGAAAGAAATATATGGTTCAATATGTTTACATGAATAAAGACACCAATTCACACAAAAAACTAAAATTAAACTCAATGATCATCAATGTGCATAAGTGAAGAGAGATTACAACATGATCTCTGGAACATTGCCACAGTAAATTAGATAGACAATAAAAATAACAAAGTCACCTAGCAGGTATTGGAATCTTCTCCCGTTCTTTGTTGCGTGCCTTTTTGATATACAACAACAACAATAACAACAACAACAAAGCCTTATCCCACTAGGTGAGGTCGACTATATGGATCCTTTTACGCCATTGGGTTCTATCCTCTATTATATCATCATCTACATTTAAATAAAATTTATCTTGTTTTATTATTGCTAATCTTTTTGATATAAAGGGATAAAATGTTTTTAAGCCCCCTGCATTTGAAACAAGATCAACTTATTGAATATCTTTGGGCAGAAATATTATCACATGAAGAACAAATATATATCTAAGAGACAGAAGATCCATATCAATCTAACATAGGTCAGTCATTCCAAGTTTGAAAATTAATCATTTTTTGTTACAGGAAATAAAAATAAATTCAAGAAGCAAACATTTTTTAATAAGTATGTGCTATAACTGACCTTAGATTTGGAGTTTTCACACATGGTGTAAAGAACCAACCTTGTGTGCAGCTATATCCACCAAAAATCAACTGCAAAACAAATGTTGTTTGTTACATTTGACTATCCTCTGAATATCATTCATTTTAATAATTAAGAAGGAATAACGCTTAAAATGTATCATTAATATCAAATTATTGTTAATACATCATATAAATAACAAATCATATTATTGATTTAGAATCAGTAAATGTTAAAGTATGTTATAACTAATAGTGTGTGTATTAAAAAGATTACTACACAAAAATAGATTATTAATATATGTTTGTAAAAAAAATGAGTTTATTCCTTAATAATACATGTTATAAGATTTAATCAGCCCTTAATTGCATGCAGGTAGAATTTTAGCTAAAGGAAAGGAAAATTTTGGGTTGTTGACCAAGAGAGGCTGCTAACTTCTCTCTTGATCCACAGTAAAGAAATTTAGAGTCAAATGACAGCAAGGTTGGATTAAGGATCCTCAAGTTCATGATAAATTTAGAGTTGCGGCAAGGGTGAACAATTTAAGCAAATGATAAAGACTATTCCTCCAATGCTAGTTCACTAGGAATCAAACTGAGATCGTCGAAAAGGCCTTGGTTCAATGTTCTCCAATGCATTCTAATATGACCAGATTTTAACCTGATCCCATCCTATCTGATTTCGATTTCACCAAATCACAATTTATTTCCTTCAATTGGCAGTGAACTATCAAATTTTAACCAATTTCTTTGAATCTTTAGGGATTCATGGAAAATTCCAATTTTCTATTTATCAAAAAAAAAATGAAATTTGAAAATGAATCTGAAGAAAATTAGAAAAAATTCAAGCAACTTTTTCACACCATTGTAGAAAAAAATTAATTTTAAAACCAAAAGATGCTTGTAGCCAAAGAAAGGAAAGATTTATTATGAAAAATAACAAGGAAAATAGAAAATAATGAACTAATGCTCAATCCAAACAAGATGTCAATTTCTTGGAAAAAATTGAATAAAGCTTTACAAACACTTAGCTAGAGTGATTTATAGGGGTATTAGATGATTCTGACAACCACCTCCTTTTCCCACTTTGTCAATTTTACTGGAACATTCCACAATCAATGTCTGGAAAATGATAAATCATCATGAGCCAAAACATTGAAAGTATTGTTTCGAACAAAAGTTTCAATCTTCAATTGAAATGGTATAGTATCGATTTGATATTGTGTTAATACTTCGACATGCTTTCTGAGCGTTCTGAGTTCAACTCTAATGGTATAAAGTAGTTGTAATTATAAAATCAATTGAATTATAATTTTAAAATAATAAGTTAGCAAAATTTAAGAAGTATCTCAATTAATGGCTACACAATACCAAAAAATGAACATTGTCATTTTGACAACAGCATTGGCTCTTATAACTTTATATTAAAATTAATCTCACAATTGTCTATGACCTCTTAAATAATACTCCTCGGATATCAGATATTAGAATTAATTACTCCACATATCCAGAAATATATCTCAATTAACCAACACCAAGAGCTGATCTTTAATTGGCACATTAAAACTAGAATGGGTATAAGTACAAGATTGCGAATGCATCTTAGTTTATCCAACTTTAACATCACTCCTTTTGCTGCTATGATACTCCGACTAGTGCAACTTAGTTTCCAATCTTAAGCAAAATTAGCATGATGAAAAAAAACAGTATGAAAAAAACTCAGATAATAATTGGAATGGATTAGACCTAGTTATATGGTTTTTAATCAATATTTCTCATTTTAAAGTGACAATTAGTGACACGAGACCCATGCTCGCTTAAAAAACGGACAACATCTCCCTTGTACAACAAACAATTTAGAACATTTATACATATCTCTCAACAATATATACAATCTCACACGGCTGACATCACAATAATAAAGAAAATTTCACAACCACACATTTAATAACGATATAATAGATAGAAATAAAAAAAAATTAAATATCCCCATCAAAACTCAAAATAAATCTACGACAAACATATCAGTCCATAAACGCATAAACATAACTCTATTCAAACCATACATAGCTCTACTGAGAAAATAAATACAATTTAATAAAATAAATACGAAAATAAAGAAAATGCGAAAATAAAGTAAATGCGAAAAAACTCCAAAAAGCTCAACACCATGGGACCGGCATCTAGATCCTCTCCTGACTCCAAGTAATGCATCTATCGGCTACCTGAAACAGAATTAGATGGTAGGGGTGGTGAGTCCGGGCGACCTCTGCGGGTATAAGAATAGATAAATACAAGACATAATAAAAGATATAACAATCAAGTAGAAACAACAGTATACAATCTCTGAAACAGAATAACATATAGGCAGTATAGTCTCCGAAACAATAGTATGTAGTGCATAATAAAATTGAATGGCAGTGCAACAACAATCCATATATATATGTCAACCAAATGCAACAATCATAGCTCATATAAATGCAGCAAACATAAGAAAATGCAAAATGTAATAAATGCATATAATACAATGACATGTGTCATCCTTGACGCTAGTTAAGCCACCATCACATCACATATGTGAGGCCGAGTGGGTAGGACTGTGACAACACTCCAACAACTACCACTATTGTAAGTGGTTGAGTGAGCAGGATGTTGGAGAGCCAACTATTCTAAAATCTCAGGAAAAAAGAGGAGCCACCAACAGCTCTGCTATCCCTCGAAAACAACGGTGAGGGTGTCAACTGCTTGCCTACAACTCCAACATCTACTACCCATGAGTGGTCGAATGCAGCACAATAGGACGACTGCTCGCACTTAAGCAACTACCACTACCCATGAGTGGTTGAGTGGGTATAGAAATTAAATGATTGACGACGGATTTAACCATAAGGAAGCTGATGCTCGTCAACATACAACTATGCAGATATGGTGCATGATATAAATATGCACAATCAACCAGATCATAACTATACAACGGTATGGAAAAATAAATATCAGAATCAATAAACATGCAACTAAATTACTGGGTAGGGTATATGTAATGTTAACCAAACTCTAGTTGTGTTTAATGACTATTCCTGAGTATACCCATACAAACGGTACTTTACATATCAGAAAATCAACAAGTGAGACTGTATAGACATAAATTGATTAGCTCAAAGATCAAATAAAGAAAGTAACAACGGATGATATCAAAAGACAAAGATAAGGTAAAGCATTCCTACTCGGAAACAAAACAAACCATGTATTTAAGTATAAGATACAAAGGAGAAACACCCGCCTTAAATATAAAATGTATCTAAGTCCCTCACATCCAAGTGCTCGTACCAAATCAGAGTCTTATATCAAGGACACAGTTCAACTATTTACACAATTAATAAACTAGCCAAACAGAATTATTACACGTAAATAAGATGAACCCTAACTACAACATCTACTTAATTAAATTTTCGATTAACGAGGAGTTCCTTCTTAACCAAGTTTAATCCCAACATTTAAACCCAAAGAACTACCTCGAATGCTAACCCTATATCCCCGAATCTAATCGCTACAAGATTCGAGATATACACAACAAGTAGATCAAAAATCAACACCATCCAAAGCTCTCGGGCAGGGTTTCAAGATTAAAGGGTTACAATATAAACAATGTAACTTTACAACTCATAATAAGCACAAACTCTCCAAACCCAAACCAAACATGAAATTCCTATGAAGTGTCACCAAGGACAGTATCTACATTAGCATTGAAGGAGCAGCATGTGACTACTCACAACATCATGTTCCAAGTTGGTCTTTACAAGAACAGAGCAACCATCCCCCTCACGGATTTTCATGATCGATGGATGAAATCAAAACTCCAATTCACAGAACTAACCAACCACACCTAAATCCCAAAACAAGCTAATTCCCAAAACAAGATACACTCCAAGGCTTAAATCATACCAAGTTCCATTATTACGGCCAAACATCCCCAAAAACAAAAACAAAAACACCCATCTAAATCCATTCCATAACAGATCCATCAACAGGGAGGGGCTCACAGCAATTTAAAAAGATCATTCACAACCTATATTGAAAAACCAAATAGATCTCTATCTAAATCCTCATACATACAACGAAGTCAAGCGAGGGCAAGAAACTGCAAGGCTGAGGCAGCGTCGATTTTGTTCGGGGAAGGGAGTTGCGCCTTAGGGCTGCAGCGCCAATCGCAGGGGGAAGAAGAAAAGAAAGGGTTGCGGCGCAAGGTTGTGATGGTTTGCGATCGGGAGGCTTGCGGCGGCGGCGGTTTGCGTGGACGAAGAGGGAAACGTCGTTTAGGGCTTGCGGTCGGCGTGCGAAGAGGAAGTGATCCCGGTGACGTCGCTACCGGTGGCGTCGCTCGCTTGGACAAGGGCAGCGGCGGTTTTCGCGAAGGAAAAGGGGAAAGAAATGGCGATGGGGTTCAAAGGCTGATCGTGAAGGAAAAAGGGAATTGTAGGTGTATTTGGTTTGCTTATTTTTTATTTTTATTTTTCATAGAAAATATGATTTTTTGAAAAAACGAGTTTGATTTAAAAAAATCTTAAATTTTTATTATTTAACAATTAATTTACTAAAAGGGAAAATTATCCTAAACTCCATGCATACAAACTCAAGTTTCTCCTCAGTCCCTACGTCAGAAAAAATTTATTTCCACCCTACATGCAATGTTTCATGTGTTTCAACTACAGATTTACTAAATTACCCCTTAATTTTTTTAGATACAAAACGTCTGAAATCATATATAATTCTTTCTAAATTCAATATCATTTAACTAAAATTTAGTATATTTTATATCAAATTTAGTATGACTTAATCAATTCATCCTAAGCTAATCAATTGGTATGAAATTTTAATCAATTGGTCCGATGGAAAAAGAATTGTGCTGAATTTTATAAAACATATACTAAATTCTAATTGAAATATACTGAATTTAGGAATAATTATACTTATTTTTGTACTTTTTATACGTATAAAAGTGTGGTATTTAATTTAATAGAAAATATACTAGATTTTAATTATATGATACTGAATTTGAGAGGAACTATACCTCATTTTGGACTTTTTGTACCTAAAAATAATAAGGGTAATTAGGTATTAGCTCTTAATTAATTGGTCCGGTGGAAAAAGAATTATGCTCAATTTGATAGAACATATATTAAATTCTAATTGAAATATACTGAATTTAGGAAGAATTATACTTCTTCCTGAACTTTTTATATGTATAAAAAGTGTCGTACTTAATTTGATTGAAAATATAATAGATTTTAATTATATGATACTTAATTTAGGAGGAACTATACCTCATTTTGGACTTTTTATACCTAAAAATAATAAGGGTAATTAGGTAAAGTAATATTTATTAGAGAGCTGAAGCAAATGAAACTTTATATATAGGGAGTGAAAATAAACTTTTTCTAATATAGGGACTGAGGACAAAGTTTAATATATTCAATTAGAGATTTAAAGGCAACTTACAGTTACTAAAACTATCACAATGATAATTATTTTATCCATAACTAAAAGATGTTCTGACTCGAATGCAATGTAATATAGACAAAAATATGAACAAACTTTATTTAAAATTGGACCTTGTGCAAGGTATGACCTCGTGTTAAGTAAATGGTGAAAGCCATAGGCAACTTGGGCATCCATTCCTGTATTGCAAGAAATTGAAAAGAATAAGGATATGCATGTTGGATATTATTATTATCTCTATTAGGTGGACTTATTTGTAAGTTGCACATGTAAATACAATCTGAGCCCTTAAAGTGATTTAACTTATGTTTATTGGGTTTCAGATTATTGGATGCGGGTTTAATGTATAAAACCCTTTAAACCAATCTGTTATTATCTATGAGCTGATAACAGATTGGATTTCTATATAAAGGGGAGGTCCCCAAGGGTTTAGGTGATCTTTATGACCTAGTTTCTTGTTCCCCATTGACAAGAAAATTTACGGCGCCGTCAAACCTAAGCCCCTTGGAAGATTCTCCTTCTTCTTTCCGCTGCATCTTCTTCCACAGGGATCAAGCCGACGACGCTACGACAAGGACAATGACTCTTCAATCAGGTTCCTTGTCTTTCGGTTTACATCTATTATTTCGTTATGCCATGATTCGATAAAACAATAGATCCATGCTTATATATATATATATATTATGTTTTCTCTTCGAGTTCTTATGTGGTTTTCTAGAATTCATGCGGTTAGGAGAAAACACAATGTTCTATCAATTGGTATCAGAGCCTTGGCTTTTTTTTTTATCAGAGCCTTGGCTTTGTTTCATTGTTTTTATGGTAATAAAGTTTAAAGTTTTCCGTCGATTTATTGTATGTATGCTAGATTAAGTTTTCCTAGTATAATACAATTTTTATCGTCGAAAATCTTGTAAAAGAAAATTCTAGGATATACTTGTTTTATAAGTTTTTCATATTTTATGTGAAATATATGAAAACTACAGAAGAACTATCATGTTTAATCTAATTTTTAGGTTAAAATGTGATGGTTTAATCGATTGACTTGGTCAATCAATTGATTATCAAGTCTAAAATTGTGAATAGAATAAATTTGATTTAATCAATTATCATCTTAAATTTGTGATAAAATGAATTAGAAATGATATTGATTAAATTTTTATTATCGATGTTTTTTTTTTGCAAAGGAAATGATTTCACGGAAGAAGAAAAAAAACTATTACGTGAAACAGTAAATGAAAGAAAAAAATTATTTTTATATACGTAAACAGTATATATATATATATAAACTAATGCATTAAATATTCTCTTTTAATGCATAATGATCAAGAAATTAAATAATATTATTTAATTATAGAATCATAAAGAAACTCTAATTTTTAAAGGAGTGTTCTATATATGATATAGTTGTATATATTAAGCTTTTAGATCGATTAGGATAATCAATTGGATCATACCATTTGATTACCATATAGTGTCAATCCATTAATGAGCTTAATTTTGAGGTGTCAAGACTAATAAAGAAATTATCTGTTCGATTAAATATCTAGAATTTTCTTGGGTCTATCTACACAACGTGCTACTAAATTGAATTATTGTGTTGGCTCAAAGGAAGACACCTTAGGTCGGTTTAGTGTATTTTGTATTGGTAGACGTATATCTATGCTAAGAGCAATCAGCTCAAAGGAAGATTGCTTTTATGCCAGATATATGTTCAAGATAGTTTACAATTATTTGAACATAATTTATTTTGTTCTGATCATGCACAAAATATGTCGGCCCAAAGGAAGACATATTGCGTGGCAGATTAAAGTTGTTGTAAGCTATGAACCAAAATATAACTCATATAAAGTTTCATATTATGCACACAATGGGTCGACCCAAAGGAAGGCACATTGTGTGGTCAATTAAAGGTTGAGTTATATCAGAGAGTACCGCTAACAAATTATATTTTAATCTACACATTAAAATGCAATGTTGTATGTGGTATCTCATAAGGAGCTCATTTATATGCATTTAAAATTTTTTTATTTGCATAATTTTATTATATATATATATATGTTCTTGGCTTTAGTTAAATCGTGAGATTAAATATTTTTTTTAAATTTCAGTGCAATCTGTAACTGCCAACATTAATAACATCCCAACATTAACTGGTTCGAATTTTGCTGAATGGAAAGAATACGTGATCGTAGTCTTAGGCTGCATGGACTTGGACTATGCATTAAGGAATGATCGTTCCGCATCTTTGACCAGTGCTAGCACTATAGAGCAGAGGGCTGAATTTCAACTATGGGAGAAATCAAATCGCATGAGTCTAAGCATCATGAAGCTTTCCATACCGGCACAAATAAAGGGCTCAATAACAGAGAGTGAAGATGTTTGGAGGTTCCTTAACCAACTGACAAACCGACTCACCTCAAATGAAAAGGTCGAGACTACCACACTTCTTACGAAGTTGGTAACCATACGGTACAGTGGTAAAGGAAACATAAGGGAGTACATTATGGAGATGTACAATATAGCGACAAGTCTGAAAACACTAAACTCGATATGTCTGAGAGTGTTAGTGCATTTCGTCTTGATGTCTCTGCCTGCACGGTTCACTCCTTTTAAGATATCGTATAATACTCAAAAGGAAAAGTGGGCATTGAATGAGCTTATTGCTCAATGCGTGCAAGAGGAGGGAAGACTAAAGATTGAGACATCTGAAAGTGCTCACTTAGCATCTGGTTCTCAAAATGCTAGCAGAAGCGAAAGAGGATCAATAACAAAGGTAAGGGAAAGCAAACTGCAGATTTTGGAGGCAATGACCATAAGGAGCAAAAGAAGCAGGATAAAGAATCCACTTGTTACTTTTGTAAGAAGAAAGGTCATATGAAGAAAGACTGTCTCAGGTACGCCAACTGTCGTGTAAAGAAGGGTAAACTTCTCAACTTGGTTAGTTCAGAAGTCAATTTAGCTATTGTACCTATTAACACTTGGTGGATAGATACTGGTGCTACTCACATAATTGTCACTATGCAGGGTTGTCTCAGGAGCCGACTTTCCACTTAATAGTGAAAGATACATCTATACGGGGAATAGAAAAAAGGCTGCAGTAGAGGCTATTGGTGTTTTTAGGCTTTATTTAGGAACTGATGTTTATTTGGATTTGGAGAATACATTCATTGTATCGTCTTTCAGACGAAACTTAATTTCAATTTCTTATTTGGACAAATCAGGTTATTCTTGTTCATTTGGAAATGAACTGTTTAGTATTTTCTATAATTCAATTTTGATTAGTAAAGGTTCCTTGGTTGATAAACTTTATAAATTAAACACCTTTACTCCTACGATTGACAACGTAATAATGCATAGTATAGGTATGAAATGTAAATTAACCAACGAGAATTCTTCTATGTTGTGGCATAGGCGTCTAGGACATATATGTTGGATCGAGAAGCCCGATAGAGGGGGGGGTGAATATCGGAAAACTTTCGGATTTGAGTAAGAGTAGGTACGCAGCGGAAATTAAATAAAAGACACAGAGACACAATCGATTTACTTGGTTCGGAGCCTGTGTCGACTCCTACTCCAAGGCCCACGGTCGTTGACCGTTTACTTTGGGCAATTCTATATTTGGCGCAAATAAGTTACACAATATGATTTACAAAATTAAGTGCAATAAAATATTAATTAAAGAAATACGCTCTTCTTTTTACCGACGTCCGGAGTAGGTCGACTCTTTCGGGGCAGCAGGACATCGTCAGCTCGAGGTGAAGCGTTTCCGGAGCAAGGCGCGAGCGTAGAAGAACTTTGAGACGTTGGAAGAAGTGATGCCTTGAAGCCTTGGTCGAGGGTCCCTTATATAGGGCCTGGGGGCGCCCCCCCCACGTGGCGTTTGATCCGGTTGGAGCTCGGTCGCCGTCTGATCCCCTTATCCTCGGGATCCGCTTTGACCGGGGCGCCCGGAGCGCTCGGGGCGCCCGGATTGACCGGGTCAAATCTCATCTTCTGGCTTCGCAGGCTTTTGGTTCGAGTATGCGCATGGGGGCGCTCGGGATGCTGGGGGCGCCCGGGAGCAGCGGGGGCGCCCCGAATATGAGCTGTCGAAGCCACTTTGCATTTGTTGTGTTTGGTGTTCACCTTGGGGGCGCCCGGGACACTCCGGGCGCCCTGGTCAGCAGTTGCCTCACTCCTTTGAGGCACTCTGAGCTGCAGACTCACGTTCCTTCGGTCCTGCATCCAGGGTTAGTCCAAAACACAATAACATAATAAATTATTAGATTTATACAGCCTTAGCTGTCTTGGTTCTGACTTTGGTCTCCAAAATGGAGCCCTAAGTCGAACCGACGCCTACTGTTCCCTCGACGGGGAACGCGTCCTCACCTACTCCTCTCGGGAGAATTTACCTGATGCCAACCGTTCCTTTGGTTGGACTTTTGCCTGACGGTCCTTTGTCAGGTCTTGTAAACTGGCAGTCCTTCGCCAGTTGCCTAGCAGTCCTTTGCTAGGGCTTTGGTCCCAGACTGTCCTTCGCCTGGAGCCTAGCAGTCCTTCGCTAGGGCTTTTCCTGCACACTTGATTAACTTGTTAGAAAACAAGAAAGACTTAACTTTTGACCTATGTTGCCATTATCAAAACACAGGTTTGACTTAGGTGCATTCTGCACCAACAATCTCCCCTTTTTTGATTTATGGCAACCCTAGTTCAAAAAGTTAAGTTTAAGCACGACAGAAAAAAAGCTTTAACTTTTGTTTCCTCCCCCTGGAAGGAATCTCCCCCTATGTTTTTCAAAAATTCGTGGGGTGAAAAAACTTGCACTTTTGAAAACTTAAGTTTTAGGTACTTTTAATAACTTAAGTTAACAGTATATAGGATTTTTGAGTACTTAAAAAGTTTGAGGCTTTTAAGTTTCAAGGTACTCAAAGGTTTTGAAAGTGTTAACTTTTAAAAAAACTTGAGTACTTAGTTAACTTTGAAAGCTTAAGTAGATATTTTGAAAGACTTAAATACTTAGCAAAATTTTGAAAACATAAGTAGAAGTTTTGAAAGACTTAAATACTTAGCAAAATTTTGAAAACTTAAGTAGAAGTTTTGAAAGCTTAAGTAGAAGTTTTGAAAGCTTTAGTAGAAGTTTTGAAAGCTTTAAGTATTTTTCAAAACAAATTAAACTTTTGAATACTTTTTGCATAAAGGATAGAGTTAAGAAAATTTTTGAAAAGAAAAATTTAAGAAAATTTTTGAAAAGAAAAATTTTACTCTCTCCTTTCCTATCTCTCCCCCTTTGCCATATATCAAAACAAATAAATACAGCATAAATAAAGGAATTAAGTAAAATTTTTGCTGTACTGAATCAATTCATAATTAAATTTACACTAAATCAATCAATTCTCTTTGTAGGGGCCTGTCTAACCCAATTAGCTACTTACTAACTGTTATAAACAGTAGTTTTTGTTAGGGTTAGTCAAGTTAAGTGTTTATGTTCAAGTTAGATTTTCTAAACTTGACACTTAACTTGATTGCTATGTAAGTTGTATTTAGTGCCCCAATTTCTGCAGATGCACTGACTTAAAGCATATTGAATTGAGGCAAAGACCTAAGCATCTCAACCCTTTCTAGGTTATCAATCAAAAGTATCCTAAGGTGCTTGTGAGATGCTGGCTTCTAAGTCTATAGGTGCATGCAGTTCTAGGGTTAAAGCCTAGCCTAAGTCCATTTTCGAAAAAGCCCTAGTTTTGAAGGGGGTAGTTTTAAAATTAATATAAAACTAAGAAGAAAAGATTTTTAAAACTGATTTTTGAAATAAAGCTAAGTTGAAAATGAAAACTGATTTTTGAAATTTAAATAAAATAGTTTTTCAAAATTCTAATTTTAGAAAACTTATTTTTGAAATCAAGTAGAGTAAAAACAATTGAGTTTAAATTATTCTACTGAACACAATCCTATCTGCCTTCTTAGTGAACTGAACTCAGATTCAGGTAAGGGTTTTGTAAATATATCAGCTAGGTTGGATTTAGAGTCAATATGCTTAAGTGCTATTTCACCCCTAGCTACATGGTCTCTTACAAAATGATGTTTGACTTCTATATGTTTAGTTCTGGAGTGTTGAATTGGGTTCTTAGTTAAATTAATTGAACTTATATTGTCAATAAATACTTGAGTTTGGGTGTAGTTGAGCTGGAAATCTTTAAGTGTGTGCATCATCCATAAAAGTTGTGCAACACATTCTCCTAATGCCACATACTCAGCTTCAGTTGTGGATAGAGCTACACAGTGTTGTTTTCTGCTGCACCAACTAACTAGACTCTGACCTAACAGTTGGCAGCTTCCACTTGTGCTCTTTCTATCTAACTTACAGCCAACATAGTCAGAATCTGTGTATCCTGTTAAATCAAAAGTTGAAGTTCTAGGATACCAAATCCCTACATTTAGGGTGCCCTTTACATATCTTAAAATTCTTTTTAGGGCTGCTAAGTGCGTTTCCTTAGCACAAGTTTGGTATCTAGCACACATCCCTACAGCAAAAAGAATATCAGGTCTGCTGGCTGTAAGGTACAGTAGGCTACCTATCATACTCCTATAAAGTTTAGGATCCACAGGTTTACCATCAGGGTCACTATCTATTTTTACATTAGTGGCCATAGGGGTACTTATGCTTTTAGAGTTATCCATTTTAAATTTCTTTATTAATTCTTTAGCATATTTGAATTGATGAACATAGTTACCATCCCTAGTTTGTTTGATTTGTAGTCCTAGGAAAAATGTAAGCTCACCAACTAAGCTCATTTCAAATTCATCTTAAAATTCATCTTCCATTATCTTGACAAATTCTTTTAGAAAGTTGGTGTTGGTGGATCCAAAGATTATGTCATCTACGTAAATTTGGACAATAAATATATCTTTTCCTAGGGTTTTAATGAATAGGGTTGAGTCAATTTGGCCTTGTTTAAATTCTTTAGTAGTTAAGTAAGTTGATAGTCTTTCATACCAAGCCCTAGGTGCTTGTTTTAATCCATACAGGGCTTTAGTTAGTTTGTAGACGTTGTTAGGTTTGTCTAAGTCCTCAAACCCGGGGGGTTGCCCTACATAAACTTCTTCTTTAATAAATCCATTTAAAAATGCTGACTTTACATCCATTTGATATAACTTGAATCCTTTATGGGATGCAAAGGCCAATAACATTCTAATGGACTCAAGTCTAGCTACTGGGGCATATGTTTCATCATAGTCTAGTCCCTCTACTTGGCTGAATCCTTTAGCTACTAAGCGGGCTTTATTTCTGACTATTTCTCCTTGATCATTTAGCTTGTTCCTAAAGACCCACTTAGTATCTATGATGGATTTATCTTTAGGTTTAGGTACTAATTCCCAGACTTGGTTTCTCTCGAATTGAGCTAGTTCTTCTTGCATCGCTATGATCCAATCAGGATCAGGTAGGGCTTCTTCTATAGTTTTGGGTTCAATTTTTGATATCATAGCTATTTGACTAAGGTTCCTATAGGAAGACCTAGTCCTGACTCCTAGAGTTGGATCACCCACAATTTGATCGGTTGGGTGACTAAGTCTGGGTTTCTTGGTTCTCCTAGAGCTTGGTTCAACCTCAGGTCCGGCTGGATGGTTTGTTTCGATTCTTTGGGCTGGTTGATTTGTTGGTTCAATATTTGTTTCAGTTGACTCATTAATTGGTTCAATGGTTAACTCGTTTAAGGGTTCAATTAAGGGTTCAATTAAGGGTTCATTATTTTCTTGGTCAGAGTGTGATGAAGTTAAATCTGTATTATTAGATGTTGAATTGATTTCTTCATCAAAAATTAAGTTTGTAGTTTCTTCAATTTTCTTAGTTTGTTTGTTATAAACTCTATAGGCTCTACTTGTGGTTGAGTATCCTAGGAAGATACCAGGGTTTGACTTGGATTGAAATTTTCCTAAATAGTCTTTGGTGTTTAGGATATGGACTTTACATCCAAAGACCCTTAGGTAATGTAAATTTGGTAGTCTATGGTAGTACAATTCATAGGGGGTTTTGTTGTGTCGCTTGTTAATTAACACCCTATTTTGGATATAACAGGCTGTACTAATAGCTTCTGCCCAAAATTGGTTTTCTAGATTAAATTCGTTGAGCATAGCCCTAGCGGCTTCTTGTAAAGTTCTATTCCTTCGCTCAACTATCCCATTTTGTTGGGGGGTTCTAGGACATGAGAATTCATGTAAGTACCCATTTATTTTACAGAATTCTTCGAATCGTTGATTCTCAAATTCTCCCCCGTGATCACTCCTAAGTCTTTTTATTTTAATGTCGTTTTGATTTTCAATTAGTTTACAGAATTCATTGAATAGGTTTAGGGTTACATCTTTGGTTTTTAGGAACCTAACCCAGGTAATCCTAGAGTAATCATCAACTATTACTAAGCAGTATCGGTTCCCGCTTAGTGAATTAGTTTGTGATTGGATTTGGTTTGCTTACCTTGATTGCATGATTCACATATTAGGTTTTTATTATTCTTGATGTTGGGGATACCTTTGATTAAGCCAAGTTGGGTAATTTTTGAGATAGTTCTCAAATTGGTATGTCCTAATCTCCTATGCCAGAGGTTTGATTGTTCTAATTGTGTTAACATACATTTGGGTATAATAGGAAGATTTATAGTGTATACATTATTTTTCCTAGTGCCCTTAAGTATGATTTCTGAGTCTTGTTCATTTTTAATTAGGCAGTTGGAACTGTTGAAAGTAACTCTATAACCAGTATCATATAACTGACTTATGCTAAGCAAGTTAAAGTTAAAGTTTTCAACCAATAGAACTTTCTTAATAATGAAATCAGATTTAAGCTCAATGTTACCTGACCCAATTACCTTGAGTGTGTCATTATTGCCAAATGCCACTGAGCCTAGGTTTTTGAGTTTGAGCTTGGTGAACTTCAATTTGTCTCCAGTCATGTGTCTGGAGCAACCGCTATCCAACATCCATTGGTCCAAATCTTTATGTTCCTACACATAAAGAATTTTCTTGATTTGGATCCAATTAGAATCAGGAATAGCTTAAATTGAGTTTCACTGCCTAGTCTGTCTCACCCAAATCTAGGGTTTTCAATCACGTTAGCCTTATAGGTTTTGTGAGACAGGTTTTGATAGTTTTGAAAATTTTGAAAATTTTGATTAATTTTGAAAACAATTAAATTTGTTTAAATCTATAAATAACTGAAATTTTGTGTTAGATTCGAATTTGACAAAAATTAATTTGAATTTGAAATTCAAAAATTAGCTTCCAGGTCTTGGCGAGGCACTAGGCCTTCTTTGGCCGAAGCCTTATGGGATCATCCACCCTTTCCTTGACAAAGCCTTTTAATGAAATTTCATTTTCAAAATCAATTTCTGAAAAATTTCTGGTCTAACTAGTTTAGGTTTTGGATCGGTAGCTTCGGCTGGTTTCACCAGTCTAAAGAGACCAAGTAAACTTGATCTTATTAGAATTGGTTTCTCCAACGTACTATCATCTCACCTTCACCCAATACTATGTTGTCAAATTTCAGCTAAGTTTGTTTAGTCCTTAAGCTAGCCTAAGTCTAAGCATGGTAAATTGCAGAAATTAAATAGACAATCAAACAAGCAATTTCAATCAAGAACTACAAATTTATCTAATAATAAAAATAGTTTTCAGTTTGGCTCCCCCTGGACTAAAGCCACGGTAATGGTTAGGCAAGATGTGAATCTTGTCCTTGGGGATCCAATACTGATTTGATCCAGTTGGTTTGTTCAGGCATAGTTTAGGTACCCATGCCTGAATTTTGCCTCTGGATTGATTCAGTACAGCCAAATACGATCTTTGTCGGGATTTGGTTCGGTAACCAAGTCCAGATCGATTTAGAACGGACTTCTGTTTTCCAAGGATCATGTCAAGACCCTTGGAACCAGATGTAAATCGTTCTAAAGCTGTTCTAAATTCCTTAACCTGAGTTTTCAGGGAGGAGTTCTCCTTTTCAAGTTTTTCAACTTGAATAGAAGTTCCTTCCTGAACCTTCTCGGTTAAGGGTTTAGAGTCAGCTCCCTCTTTCAGGAGTTTTACTTCCTGTCGGAGGGATTCGACCCGGAGTTTGGCTTTTGCCAAATCACGAGAAAGAAAAGAAATCAATTCAGTTAACTGTAATCTATTAAAACCAGTTACCTTAATTTCTCCGTCCTCTGTGAAGGTCAGCTCGCCGTCCTCTTGTTCTGATTCTGACTCTGTCTCGACTTTATCTGAGGTGGTCAGAGCTAGGAGGTTGGACTGGGGTGCCTCTTCTTCTTCTTCTGAGGAAGACTCGTCCCAGGTTGCTTGTAGCGCCTTCTTTCTTCTCGGCTTCTTCGTCTCCTTTAGGTTAGGGCACTCTGACTTGTAGTGGCCCTTTTTCTTGCACTCGTAGCAGGTTACATTAGGCTTGTTCGTGGGTTCGGCTGGTTCGTCTTTTCTTCGGCCGGTTTTTCGTTTGTTGGTTCGGTTCTTCAGCTCCTTGTAGTAGCTTCGAGCGAGCCGGACCAGTTTAGTTTGATCTCCTTCTTCATCTTCTGAGTCTGTGTCAGACTCGGGTTCAGGTTCAGTTTTCTTCTTCGTTGTCTTTAGATTTTTACCTGCAATGAAAGTGATACCTTTTTCGACCGAATTGGTGTTAGTCTGTTCGTGCAGTTCTAGTTCAGAAAATAATTCATCTAGTTTTATTTTAAAAAGATCTCTAGAGACCTTGTATGCATCTACCATAGATGCCCACAAGGTGTTTCTAGGAAAGACGTTTAGAGTATACCTTATTAGGTCACGGTTTTCAACCCTGTGACCTATTGAGTGAAGACCGTTCATTACCTCCTGGATTCGTGCGTGGAGCTGGGCTGCTGTTTCGTTGTCGGCCATCTTTATAGTGTAGAGTTTATTCAGTAGCAGATCCCTTTTGCTGATCCTGGTGTCCGAAGTCCCTTCGTGCAGCTCGATCAGTTTTGTCCATAGCTCTTTTGCACTGTTGAAGGGGCCCACTCGGTTCAGCTCTTCCTTTGTCAGCCCGCATTGTAGGGTTTGTGTTGCTTTTGCGTCGGCTTCTATCTTGCGCTTTAGAGTGTTGTCCCACTCCGAGTAGCTTTGTGGAAGTCCTTCTGCATTTCGGGGGATCTCCAGACCGGACTGGATAATGATCCACATGTCCACCTGAGTTTTCAGGTGGACCTCCATGCGACTTTTCCAGTAGGAAAAGTCTTCTCCACTGAAGAGTGGAGGTCTAGCGGTGCTGAATCCCTCTTGCATAGACATTTGTTCTGTAAAAGGAAATTTTACAAAAAAAAGGTGTCCCAAGACTTGGTCTTGGATTAGCAGTGCGGGATAAAGATAATTAAGAAATAAAATTGATTAAATTCGAAAAAGAATCCGAAAAAAAATTTTAAACTGGTGGTTGCACCAAATTTGAAAACCCCGCTCTGATACCACTTGTTGGATCGAGAAGCCCGATAGTGGGGGGGGGGTGAATATCGGAAAACTTTCGGATTTGAGTAAGAGTAGGTACGCAGCGGAAATTAAATAAAAGACACAGAGACGCAATCGATTTACTTGGTTCGGAGCCTGTGTCGACTCCTATTCCAAGGCCCACGGTCGTTGACCGTTTACTTTGGGCAATTCTATATTTGGCTCAAATAAGTTACACAATATGATTTACAAAATTAAGTGCAATAAAATATTAATTAAAGAAATACGCTCTTCTTTTTACCGACGTCCGGAGTAGGTCGACTCTTTCGGGGCAGCAGGACGTCGTCAGCTCGAGGTGAAGCGTTTCCGGAGCAAGGCGCGAGCGTAGAAGAACTTTGAGACGTTGGAAGAAGTGATGCCTTGAAGCCTTGGTCGAGGGTCCCTTATATAGGGCCTGGGGGCGCCCGGGATGTCGGGGGCGCCCCCCCACGTGGCGTTTGATCCGGTTGGAGCTCGGTCGCCGTCTGATCCCCTTATCCTCGGGATCCGCTTTGACCGGGGCGCCCGGAGCGCTCGGGGCGCTCGGATTGACCGGGTCAAATCTCATCTTCTGGCTTCGCAGGCTTTTGGTTTGAGTATGCGCATGGGGGCGCCCGGGAGCAGCGGGGGCGCCCGGGAGCACGGGGGCGCCCCGAATATGAGCTGTCGAAGCCACTTTGCATTTGTTGTGTTTGGTGTTCACCTTGGGGACGCCCGGGACACTCCGGGCGCCTTGGTCAGCAGTTGCCTCACTCCTTTGAGGCACTCTGAGCTGCAGACTCACGTTCCTTCAGTCCTGCATCCAGGGTTAGTCCAAAACACAATAACATAATAAATTATTAGATTTATACAGCCTTAACTGTCTTGGTTCTGACATTGGTCTCCAAAATGGAGCCCTAGGTCGAACCGACGCCTACTGTTCCCTCGACGGGGAACGCGTCCTCACCTACTCCTCTCGGGAGAATTTACCTGATGCCAACCGTTCCTTTGGTTGGACTTTTGCCTGACGGTCCTTTGTCAAGTCTTGTAAACTGGCAGTCCTTCGCCAGTTGCCTAGCAGTCCTTTGCTAGGGCTTTGGTCCTAGACTGTCCTTCGCCTGGAGCCTAGCAGTCCTTCGCTAGGACTTTCTTTCCTGGCATTCCTTTGCCAGTGCCTAGCAGTCCTTCGCTAGGGCTTTTCCTGCACACTTGATTAACTTGTTAGAAAATAAGAAAGACTTAACTTTTGACCTATGTTGCCATTATCAAAACACAGGTTTGACTTAGGTGCATTCTGCACCAACAATATATCCAAATAATGCCTAGAAAGGTTAATGTCACATGGAATTCTTGATTC
>JAGFNQ010009604.1:0-20066 GCA_024364735.1 Boesenbergia rotunda
GTCAGCTCGCGTGTTTAGTTTCTGTTGTGTGGATTGCTTATTGTGCTGTGTTTTGATTCTGGCTTTGCCAAAAGAGAGCACAAGTGAAGTGTTATATCTGGAAATGCCTTCGTAGATTTGCGGTTGTTGTCTCTCTTACGGTTTCAGGAATAAAATCTCAAGGTGTCCGTTCGGATTTAGATAAGGGCTGCACGTTGTTGTCATGCTGACAAGGAGATGGATGCGGACTTTGTCGGATGCCAATGATATTTTTCTTCACTTTCATGGTCAGATTACTGTTGGCCCAATAAAAAAAAAGATAAATTTTCCTAAACTTCCTACTTATCAAGTCAACTTTACATGCAATCCCTATACAAATTTTTCTTTGCATGCAGTCCCTGATGGGATGTTTGATGAGTATTATTTGAAGAAAAGTGAGTACAAAAGTTAGAAAATTGAGTATGACAGGTTGCATCCACCACATCAATATCCATATACTCAATTTTCACTCTTCTATACTTAAGTTTCACTCTTTTATACTCAGTTTTCACTGATGTATACTCAATTTTCATCCTTTTATACTCAGTTCCATCAGGGAGTAAAAACAAAGACAAACTTGTGTGGGGAGTGAATGCAAATCTCAAAGGGCTATTGGGGAGTTTATGGCAATTTATCGAAAAAAAAAAGAAGACATTTTAGGGTTAAAAGGGCATCCTGCTCTAATCATTCTCAGTTTACAGTTTAATTTATTATTAAAAGGATGTTAACCCCTTAACTCACTCAACCGTTCATAATAATCATGTTAACAAACTGTTCTTTTTTGAAACTATTATATCTTTTTGTTCAAAACTGGTACACTATATGTTTTGTTTAAAAAAAAAAAAAATCTAAAACTGTTGTATCAGTTTGCTTAGACATACATCTTTTAACTATCTTTTTCTGAGAATTATAAATTTTGATGAAACGATGTGTCTTTTAAACTAGACCAAAAGATGTCAATGCATTAGTTTTGAGTAAAATTGTTAGACTACTCTGTTTAGCCATGGACATTAGATGGGAAAGTGACTGATCCTAGTGATGGGTACGCAGAAATTTACAGGCATCTATGATAAAAGAGTCGAGGTGGGATCCTATTGGACACTTTAAGAAATTGTTCCTTTAATGATTAAAAGAAAGGAAATGTTCCTTTTCATTTTTGCCCATGTGTTGTGTAAAAGAAATAAATGATTAATAGAAAAGAAATGCTTCTTTTTCATTTTTGCTCATGTGTTTGTGTAAAAGAACTAGCAATGGCAGTTGCTGATGCTTTCTTTCAACCATGCTAAATCAAAGTCCCAAGCTCTTATTCAATTAAGAACTGTGCTAGCAATTCCCTTAACCTCTTCTCCTCAACCAAATTTTTTGTATGCAAGATTTGTTATACTTTTAGGTTGATTTTCATTTGGTTGGTTTCACTGGATCTCTTATTTCAGTTATGCTTTTCCAGCTGCTCTTGCTTTGCAGCTTTGGTGGAAAAACCTTTAAGTAATCTACTTTATTTTTATCTTCTCTTATCATTGAATTATCAGAACCAAGCAGTCTATTATCTCTTGCTGAATATCCATCCTTTCACCTTTGTCTCGACACGTAGGCTGTTTATGTAGTATCGAGTAAACTTACAGCAAGTTGAATTAGTTATGTTCATGTTATTTAATGCTCAGAGACAGGACAGAAGATAGCAGAAACTTTTTAACATCAATGACTTCTATTGGACAGAGGAAAGATGATTGTTCCATTACAAATTATGGCCAGCTCAACTCGCATTACAGGCATCTGTCTTCAGAATCTAAGAAGCTATTCCATTCTCTTTTGAAGATGATGACAAGGACATATGAGTTCCCACAGCCACATGGCTTCCAGACAACCTAATATTGTTGCTTCACTGGAAGGCATCTGCATGTTCTGCATGGCGAGAGAAAGGCTTTACTTCAAGCAATCATTTTAAGGCTCTATTTACTACAATTAATGGAAGGAGAAAAAAAAGAGAGGAAGGAAAGAAGAGGAAACCTCTTTTGGTAGGGACAAATAACAAAACCATCTTTTGCTCTGTTGGCTCAGGATCGGCGAATAGCATACCCAGGACACACGGTAAAATAGAGTAAAAAGAAATTTAACTTTTGAGAAGAAAACTTACAGCAAGACAACTTCTACACACCTCTACGACTCTTTAAATACACCACAAACTAACACCACTAACCCATGAAAATAGGAAAGATTAACACCACTAAACCCTGAAAATAGGAAAGACTAATTCCACTAATTAATCCCATGAAACTAGGAAAGATTATCATCACTAATGCAAGGAAGACGTGGCCACTACTTATTATGTTCGGATTATATGCACGCATTAGCCCCCCCTAATCCCGACATGGCTCTAAGTCACATACGCCGAGTAGTTGTCGCATGACAGCTAATTTCACTCCTGGCAATGCTTTAGTTAATACATCGGTTCGCTGTTCTCCGATATTAACGAATTCAACCACAATCTATCCTTTCTCAACACATTCTCTGATAAAATGAAACCTTGTATCTATATGCTTGCTTCGACCATGGAATACCGGATTCTTCGTGAGAGCTATAGCAGATTTGTTGTCAACAAACAAAGTTACTGGCTTTGGCTTTACACCAGTTAATTCGCTGGCAAGGCTCCTCAACCACAAGGCATGGCAGGCCGCAGTTGTGGCTGCCATGAACTATGTCTCACAAGATGAAAGCGTCACTGTCTTCTACTTCTGTGAATTTCAAGACGCCAAACTTTCATTAAAATAGAAAGTCATTCCACTTGTGTTTTTCCTTTCATCGAGATCACCGTCTAAATTACTGTCCGAGTAGCCAAATACACCAACTTCCTGGAGCCCCTTTATGTAACCAATTCCACAATGGATTGTACCTTTCAAATACTTGAGAATCTGTTTGACCACCCTTTTGATGCATGATTGTAAGCCTCTCCATGTATCTGCTCGCCATTTCGACAGAATATGACAGGTCCGGCGTGTGTGTAACAAATATCTCAAACAACCAATGATGCGCCTATACTCCATGGCGTCAACTAGAGTCCCTTCCAAGTCTTTATGCAACTATGTCTTGGGTTCCATTGGAAGCTCTATGACATTACAGTCTGCCATTTTGAACTGAGATAGAATTTTCTTGGCATAAGCTGATTGTCTAAGTAAAATTCGGTTCTTCTGTTGCTCCACTTTAATCCCTAAGTAGTAGGAGAGAAGACCCAAATCACTTATCTCAAATTTTTCCATCATTTGTTGTTTGAACTTGTTGATTTTTTCTGTGCTACTTCCTGTCACGATGAGATCTTCGACATACACTCCAACAAGTAAACTTGCTTCTCCTTCACCTTTTGTATATACTGCATGTTCTTGAGTACATATTTTGAGGTCAAGCTCTTCTAGACTCCTGTTCAGTTGCATGTTCCAAGCTCGTGGAGCTTGCCGCAGTCCATAGAGGGCTTTGGACAACCTGTACACCTTATGTTTCTGATTTTGTACCTCAGACCCTTCCGGTTGAGTGACATATATTTCTTCTTCTAACTCCCCCTTAAGAAATGTTGACTTCACATCTAGATGGTGTACTTCCCAGCTTTGATTTGCCGTAAGCGCAAGAATGACTCGAACAGTGTCAAGTCTAGCGACAGGTGCAAACACCTCTTCAAAGACGATGCCTTGTCTTTGTACATATCCTTTAGCCACTAATCTTGCTTTATGCTTAACGACTTTCTCCGTTGAATCTTTCTTTAATTTGAACACCCACTTTAGACTGATAGGTTTGCGGCCTAATGGGAGCTCAGTCAGGGTCCAGGTCTTGTTTATCTCAATAGATTTTAGTTCTTCCTCCATTGCTTCGTACCAACAAGCCTTGGTTGCAGCCTCTTGGTAACATGTTGGCTCTTTAAACATCACCAGCATTACCTTATTCTCTTCTTCGTCAATACCAACCACTTCCTCAGTGTTGGCATAGATATCGACAATGGACCTAAAACGGACCGACCTTTCTTGAGACTCGGGTGTGTTCGTTAACAGAGGCGTGGTAGTTGCATGGGCATTCGACGGTGGTGTAGATGGACTTGACGCTCTTGGCATGGGTACCACAGTTGTTGCCGGTGGTGTGACATCTTCCGCCCCTGCCTCAATGTTTGCTGCAACAATCACCTCGTCGGTGTCGAATGCATCCACCACCATAAACTCCGGTAAGTTTTCTTTATTGTTGGCACCTATATTCCATGCTCATTCACAAATTTCTTGAAACATTACATTTCTACTTACTTGTGGCTTGTCATGCCTTGGATCAAATAGGCGATGAGCTTTGCAGCCTTCCTCGACACCCAAGTATACCATGGGTGAACTTCTGTCGTTAAGTTTCATAAGGTGAGGGGCTGTGTTTTTCACATATGCAACATAACCGAACACTCTCAAGTGAGAGAGATGTGGCTCTCTCCCCATCCAAGCTTCAAATGGGGTATGCTCTCCTAGCGCCTTAGTTGGGAGACGGTTTAGCAGATAGACAGTATGCCTAACCGTCTCTCCCCAGAACCTTGTCGGCATATGTGTACCCTTGAGGAGAGATCTTGTCATGGCCATCACGGTGTGATTACGACACTCCACTACACCATTCTGTTGGGGTGTGTAGGAAGCCGTGAGGTGCCGCTCGATTCCTTCATTTTCACAGAACCGAGTGAACTTCGTGGATAGAAACTCGCCGCCCCGATCTGTCCGGAGTGTTCTGACCTTGTATTCAGTCTTGTTCTCCGTCAAAGATTTGAACTTCTTGAATGCTTGGAATGTATCACTCTTTGATGCCAATACAAACACCCACATCCACTTTGTGAAATCATCAACAATCAAAAGAAAATACTTGTTACCGGCTAGTGTACATGGTGAGATTGGCTCGCAAATATCAACATGGAGAAGTTCCAACGGCTTCTCCGCTCTTAAGTTTGTTTTGTACGGGAATGGCGACCTTGCATACTTGGTGATCACACACACCTCGGAAAGCTTGTTCGGCTGGGGCAATAGTGGCACATCAACCGCCAATCTCTTCTCCCCCAATAGCTTCAAGTCATGAAAATTGACATGTCCGAGCCTTACATGCCATAACCAGGTTGGGTCTTCTAGGCTTGCTAGGAGACAGACTTGCTTGAATGTCTTCAAGGTTACCTTGTACAAGTGATTTTGTGTTCGCTTTTCCAGCATCAAGAGCTTCCTGCTCCTATCAATCACCTTCATGGTATCTCCTTCCATGTGCACCTCGTTCCCAGTTTTTGTCAATTGACCAAGACTTAAGATATTACTACAAAGTTTTGGAATGTAGTATACCTCGTGGAGAGCCTTCTGATCGCCGTTCTTGCATTCAAACAAAACCGTCCCCTTGCCTATGATCTCAATGGTTGATCCATCGCCAAACCTCACCCTCCCAGTGATGGTTTCATCTAGTTCTTGAAACTTCTCACGATAGCCAGTCATGTGGTTGCTAGCACCGTTGTCAAGGTACCAGACGTCTTTATCTTCCCCTTTCTTAATGCTGCGATACATCTCCGGTAGAAACCTTTCTTCACTGAGCAGAATGATATCCTGCCGCTCACGCCTAGCGTGAGACTCCTCGTGGGACATGCTCATCATCAGTGTTGGCTCTTCATCGGTGGCGCAAGTGAGGTGAGTCTCATCATCACGACGCTTGTTGTAGCATTCGGACGCATAATGCCCCATTTTCTCACAATTGAAACACTTTATATGGCTCTTGTCACGAGTGCCAATGTTGTTGCCGCTAGTGCCTCCTGCACTGTCTTGGCGATGCGTACCATGGCCACAACCGCGCCTTCACCCACACCCACACCATTTTCCACGACTAGGGCTGCTAGACCCACGCCCCTTGCCTCTTGACAAAGTGTCCACGTTGCTCCCCTTCTGTCGTATTTGCCATGCGGCATGAGTAAGTAGGAGCTCGCCTTTAGTGTCGTTAGTATTACCGCATAATCGTAGTGTTCATTCCTCGTACGCCTTCAGTCGCCCTATAGTCTCCTCAAATGGTATAGTCTCAAGGTCGTGTAATTGCTCAATACTGACAACAATAGGGAAGAATTTATCAGGGACAGAATCGAACAACTTCTTTACCAAAGACGAATCTTCAAGTGTGGCACCAAAAGTGGAGAACTTGCTGCTCATAGCACTGAGTTTGCCAACAAACTCATCAATCTTATCGGTCTCCTTCATCCAGAGGGCGTCAAACTCGCTCTTCAACATTTGTACGCAAGCCTTCTTCACTCGATCATTACCAAGGTACCTCGTCTTGAGATTGTTTCAAACTTCCTTCGTCGTCTTCTTTTTTGCGATCTGGAGAAGGATGCCTTCGGGGACACACTACAAGATGTATGCACGTGCCTTTTTGTCCTTCTTTACATCCACTTGGGCTCCTTTCACTGGCTCCACCTCCTCCCAGACTCCCTAGGCATCAAGAATCATCTCTGTCTTTATTGCCCACACAGTGTAATTGCGAGGGCTTAGCATCGGATATGGAAATGACACTCCGCCATTCTCCTTCGCACCACCTTGTGGGATGCCCGACATTTTTGTGGAATCGTGGATTCTTGGGTGTTCTATACTACCAACGCTCTAATACCAGATGTTGGCTCAGAATCGGTGAATAACACACTCAGGGCACACAGTAATATGCAAGAAGAATAGAGCAAAGAGAAATTTAACTTCTGAGAAAAAAACTTACAGCAAGACAACTTCTAGACACCTCTACGACTCTTTAAATACACCACAAACTAACACCACTAACCCATAAAATAGGAATGATTAACACCACTTAACTCTGAAAATAGGAAAGACTAATTCCACTAATTAATCCCATGAAACTAGGAAAGATTATCACCGCTAATGCAAGGAAGACGTGGCCACTACTTATCATGTTCGGATTATATGCTAACATGCTCTAGCTAGTTCACCCCAACAAGGTGTGCCCTTCCACAGTGCCCATCGATTTCCATGACTTGGTCTACAATGATGCATGGGCGGTCATTTGGACTGTTGAAATTGATGGAAGGAGTGGGACTCGACAACACAAATTAAAGTAGGTCTTTGACGACTGCCTTTAACTTAGTTGATGGTGACGAGATGAAGGAAAATAAAGGTTCTTGTCTGGGGGCTGCTACTTGAAGGTGAACAGGCGTCGTCTGCTAGTGTTAGTCCTAGAGTTAATTATGAAATAATTATCTAAGGAGCATTTTGTATCATATTATATTTAATAAAGGTAAATTTTTATTATTAGATTTATTTCATGCTTGTGCCAGATGAATAAATATAATAATGTCCTAGAATAATAGGTTTTAATCTATAACATATCAATTAGTTGAATTGATTATGAGAGACTGTAGAGAACACTACTCTTATCTATTCCTAATCATGCATTAATATACAAGAGTAATATTAATATGTTGAGACAAGCATGTAGGTCAATTGATAACTTAATCTCACAAGTCATGGATATGAAATATCACGTTGATACATGGATATACATTAGAGAATGTGTACTGAATTAACCTGCCATGAGAAAGTTTTATGGATTGTTATATGAATCTCATAAATTTTCTCATGTGACTATTAGTATGAATAGTCTTTAGACCTAAAGTCACTACGGTTCCCTACATAAGGAGTTGTGGACTTTGATATCCTCAAACGTCACCCGAAGTAGGATGGACTATAAAGGCGATCACTGTGTATGCAACAAATTATACGGAGAGATGTGAGTGATGTAGATGAGATCTATCTCTCCTATATGACGGGAGTGATATCTATGGTCCCCTTGATCGAGTAGAACTACTAAATGCATGGTCATGCTCAAATGAGTCAATATGAGATATTAAGCTCATTTGCTTGAGTGAGTCTACTTGGGGATCAAGAAACACAAAAATTGATATTGAGGATGACACAGTCTATGCCTCATTGATCAATTTAGATATCGAAGATAGAAAGACAAAGTCATGAGAGATAATAGTCACGGAGGTTAAATCGATCTCGACTTTCTTGTCACTTAGGTAGCAATGATGCTTTGCTAGATGTCGCTCATTGCTTATTTGTCTAAAACGATTTAGACACATTATCAATGTTCCTATTGGATCACACGCAAAGGACATGATGATTCGGAGATTAATTAATTGATTTTATTTTAACTAAAATGTGATTCAAATTGGATTAATTGAGTTGGACTCAAATGAATCCAATTCGATTATAAAATTAGGTCTAATCCGAGTTAGACTCATTAATATTAGACTCAACTAATTAGATGAGATAATAATTTGTTAAAATATTAAATGAATTTATTATTAGAGAAAAATGAAGAGTTTCTCTTCATTGGATGAAGAGAAAATGAAAACCCAAAATGAGAAACATGTGCTTAATTGTGTTTATTGACTTTAATATGATGGGAAGCTCAAGGGGCAAAATCCCTTCATATTCATGAGATGAATATAAGCAAATTTTTGAAATTGCAAGTGTGTGTGTCATTCTTCTTACCTTTTTCCTCTTCCTTTCCCACTTGACCAAGACCCTCTTTTGAGCGGGTTTGGTTTTGTGTTTTGTGAACTATCCCTAGTTGTTAGTATAATTAAGGTAATTCTTCTCCAAAGCCTAGATCGTGTCAGTGTGGATACTACTAGAGGCACGGATACTTGAACGTGCAAGAGATCCAACAAATAAAAGAGGGGCGAGATAAGCAAAGGACACGCATCAATAGTATAACCCTTAGTTGAATAGTTCGAACTTCTTACAAGTTTTCTTTTCGTATGGATCGCTCGAAGGGATTTCAAATTTTCATTACATTTTAAAGTATTTTTCACATAGAGATCCCAACACCCTCAAGGAGGTTGGACTAGATCTTGGTGGATTCTATAGCCACTACTGAAGATGAAAGTGTTATGGTGGAGGATGTAGGGAAGAATCTTGCTCTCCTCTCCTCTCCTTTCCATGTAGTATAGGGAAAAATAATTTAATCTCTCTATATTTTTTCATAAGTTCTAAAGAAGAAATGGTCAGATTGTAGCATAAACAATGGACACATGATATTTCTGATATAATAATCAGGAGTTGATTTCTGAGAATTGATGACCTGGTGCTTCCCCACCAATCACCATGCGCCTTATGTCTGATAATATCTCCTTCTATATTTGTAGGATTGACTCTAGGAGGGTCGCTGAGACAGCGAACTTATCTTTTTAAAAAAGACGTAGGATAAAATTTTAGTTGCTCGTAAAATTATAAATGAGTTAAGTTGAACTAAATTTTGTATTTTTCAAGCTGATAAAGTAATTGACCCAAATTAAAATAAATTAAATTATTGAAACAGTTATTCAAGTTTATCTTTTTTTCTTTTCAAGTTTGGGCTTAATTTGATCTTGACTTGTATTTAGTTCATGTAGATTTATTGAGCTCATAATTTGAGTTTATTTGTTTGTTTGAATTTTTTTATATTTTTACGTTTTTGATTGGTTTGTAAATTTGATATTTTAAATTTATTTATTCATTTTGAAATTTTTTTTTTATTTATAAATTTGATAAGAACTTTATTGTTGAATAAGATTTATAAATATTATTCATAAATATTATTCAATCAATATTTTAAAATTTTGTTCATGAATATTAATAAATTTAATATATAATTGTTCAAATTTATTCATTTAATTTAATAAATTATTTAAATTTATTTATTTAATTGATCTTGTAAACACTAAACAAATAGAAACGAGGTGGCACCACGACATTTTAACCATCAATCTATCCTATAGGGACAAACATAACCATGTTTTTTTATCAAGTTCAATATCAAATTTACTCATAAATATTTGATTTATTTACAGCCTTAATTGTTTGTGTCTTTCTCACTTAACTAGATATTTTTCCTTCTATCACAGTACAAGTAGCCTTAAACTTAGTTACATGCGGAGAGTAGAGGATTGAGAGTACAACCTAGAAACAGAGATTTGATGTTTGCAAGTATACGCGACATCGTGTACAACCTCTGAATGGGTGAATCAGGAGAAAGATTGTCTATCTTCATATTTAATTGGACAAAATTCAGATATTTGGATTATGTATGAGCTTTGGTGATTAAGGTTGCAAGGCATGATCATGCACGGGTGGCCTTCTCGATTATCCAAGCAAAAGCAAGGGTGCCAAATGTGCACAAATACATAAGCAAGGGGATTGGGATAATTTAGTTATTAAGCACGATCAAGCGTAGCTAAGGCTAAAAATAAGTCCTTCATTGTATACCTTAAAACTTATGTAGTCCCTGCTCCTATTCGCTATTATTTGAACCCAAAATGATTTATAGATAAAGCTAATCTACTTAAATTTCATAAATCTTCCCACATTTGCATTTCATGAAGCTACTCATCCGTTTAAGCTATTATTTTTTATATTTCAAATCTGACGGTGATCTCGAAGGTTGCCAAAAGAGGATGAATTGTCCCTAAAAATAAAAAACTCAATCTTTTGTTTCGTCTTAAACAAAGATGTTTGTTAGTTAATGTAAATAATAAATAACATTAAAAATATAGCAAACTTAAAAGAAAGAGACAGTCAGAATTTTACTTGGTTTGTAACTAGGGAGATTGCTAATCCAAAGGAGAATATAGCTCGTATCTCCTGAATAAACTTCTTCGGGCGGAGAAACCTCTTACACAAGAAAAAGCTCAGAAAAGAAAATCAAAACTATACAGAACTTGTTTGCTAATGCTTGAGATGAATGAGTGGATTGAAACTGAACTCTAGGGACCTATTTATTGCCCCGAACAAACTTATCCATTTGCTAACGTGGTAGTACTGGGGCGCCTGACACGTGGCCTGGATATTATCCGTTGCGCAACGGGCGCAAATGGTAGATTGGCTGATAAGTATGGACTATCGGGCGCCTGTATGCACAGGGGCGCCCGAGTGCTTAGGCGCCCGAGATCCCGGGTACCTGTATGGATACGAGTGCCCGACAAGCCTTTGATCAGCAGCACACTGACCAAATTTCAGCGGGTCTTCTTTGGGTGATTTTTGGCCAACCGGAGTTAGGCTTACCCGAACCCGACTCCGGTCTTTTGCCCCTCGAGCGTCCTTCCTTCCGGCTTCTCGTCCCTCGGACGTCGCGCACGCCCTTCTTGTTCCACCGGTGTACTCTTCCGCAGCTTCCGCGTCCCTCGGATGCCCCGAGCCCGTCGGCTCACTTCCCCGTGCAATTCTTCTTGTCCACTACGTCTTACGCTCGACTTTCTCCGTTCCTAAGTTCCTGCACACTTAGACAGAGGGATTAAAAATACCAGGATCTAACTTAAATCGGTTGACCATATCAAAATCAACTTGGGGTATTTATAAAATCTTGGAAGATTTTGGTTCAAATAGGTAGTTGTAACTAAATTGATCAAAATTTAAAAGTAAGCTCTCTATTGTATTCGTTATATCCTATATTGTTCATGTATACTATCATTTTTTGTCGCTCAAGTTAGGCAAATTTATCTAGCTAGAAATGTTGATCAAAATTAGTAAATGAACCTAAACTAGTCAAATTTCAAAAATAAATTATTTGTTGTGTTTCTTAGATTCTATGAAATTCATTTGTGCTCTCATTTTATATTTTGATTCATGAAAGATTATCTAATAATTTTAGTCCAAATTAAAGTAGATCATTTGGCAATTTTAGTCAAAAATATTAAATGAACCTAAACTAATTAAATGCCACAAATAAGTTATCAATTGCTAACTTATAACATAGACTAGTAAGTTACTATTACTTAACAACCCAAAACTCATAATAATTAGCCTCACATATCAAAATTTAGACTAATAAAGGAGCTTTATAACGTCAGATGAAGTTCAGGCCTGTAATTGTATCCCAAAAATTAGTGAGCCGTGACAAATATATTAAGAATATTTATTCTTCAATTTTGTTCATAAAAAACAATAAATCTGAAATAATTATTACTATATTTAATTTATAGGATTATAATGACTCTAAGAGTCTATGTACCTATCACGTCCCATTGAGTTGTATATCTAATAAAAAATTGAACAGTATCTTTCTTGTTCGATGGACAATTTAAAATATTTGTATAAAGTCAATACGACCCAACATATACAATACCAAACACAGATTATATATATATATATATATATATATATATATATATATTATATATATATATATATATATATATATAGCAGCCCAACGACGGATAACCACGCAAAATAAGTAAGAAATAAACACAACTTTGAATAAAACTCAAATCCCACGGCATGCACATAAGGTCCATAAATATATAGTGTCAACTCCAAAAGTGTAACGCCCGTCCCTTACCGTTAAGGCGGCGCGTTATCTTTTTCCTACTTAACTTAACTTACGCATATTATTGCATATGAATCTAAAGCATTGCAACGGAAATAAAACATAAGTATAACACATGCAACAAGAAGGGGTATGAAGATCACATAGTATCTAGTAGCATCCATGCATTAAATAAACTCCTAAAAAGCTAACAAATATCAAGTATAAGGTAGTAAAACATGTTTTCTTATAAAGATAAGTGCTAAGTCTATAATGACACTAAATGGATCGATCAGCCAAGTCACCACCACACACACGAGCCCTTCCTGCAGCTTCTCTTCCTTTAGAAATTTCTATATTGATCTGCAACATAAGAAATCAACTATAAGTATGAAACTTAGTAAGCTCTTTCCTACTCACTAAATCCACATGTCACGTATATTTGAAAGACATATAACATCTCATATATAGCAGAAAACTCATAAGGCACATAAGGTACATGAATGCATACAAACATAAAACATATGCATTGCAAAAACATTAGGATGCTATTTAGAAAACATAATAAGTAATACTTTAACATAAGCATACATCATCTTTATTGGGGTCCCCGGCTTGTACCCATTCTTTCTTTGCGCGCATCCCTAAATAGATGCGAGGTAGCTAGTCTCGACCTACTAGGGTTACTAGGCCTACTTTCTTTCAACCTAGGGACAACTTCGGTAGTCCAGAACCGTGGATCTTTTTCAAGATCCGGTACAAGCCATACTTTAAGGTAAAATACATACATGCATTCTTTCCTTTTTTTTTCTTTCTTTCATAATGAATGTACTATAGACATTCAATCATTCATGAGTATAGGCACACTTTCGTGGCACAATCATTCACATAAATAGCATGACAATGTAGGATCTTTCTTTAAAAACATGCAAGTGAAGCAAACATCATGTTAGTCTTATCAACACATCATTCATATAACATATTCGTCTTAATCAAGGCAACACATTGGTTTTAGCTTTCTTTTCCTATCTTAATACATGCTGGCCGAAACTTCATAGGTAGGGTTTCATAGCATAAAATTCCTATAACATTACAATAAGTGCACACCTCACACAAGAGATTATTTACAAGTACAAGGGTAGTCTAAACTTCACTAAACATTAGTTTAGGCACATGATTGTAGTTTGTACCTATTTTAGTCCTCATTCTAGATGCTGGCTGAAATTCATAGTTAGGGTATTATAGCATAAAAATTCATGTAACATGGAAACAATTGCATAAGAGATCATTTACAAGTATAAGGGTAGTCTAGACTTCTCTAAACATTAGTTTAGGTACATGATTTGTAGTTTGGACCTATTTTAACCCTCAACCTAGTTGCTGGCCAAAACTCACAGGTTTAATAAGGCATAGATTCCACAATTTTCTTGACCTAAAACATTACATAAGCAAGGGAAATTCACATAAGATCAAACCCTAGTCCATACACATGCATCTACCCATCTCCACCACTTGGCCGAGAGGTTCTAAGTCCTTTACATCATGGAAGGCACTCAAACATCATGTATTCATCATTCATCCACTATAAGAAAGTAGCAATAAGCATGTAGAATCATCCTCTAAACTTAAACATAACAAAAGATGAGAAAACCTTCCTTGACCGTAACATACAACATGGCTTTTCTTCCATTTTCTCCACACAACATCACAAGCAAACATAAGGGATCCTAAATACACATTCAAGGCTATTATGTTGCAGGTGAGGGAGTCTTACCTCTTGCGCTAAAAATTCAAAAGGTGTTCTAGACTTTTGGAGAAGAAAGGGGGCTCTTAGGCTTGGTACTCCTCTTGTTCTTCTCCTTTTCTTCTTCCGGTTTGTGGGGCTCGGTTTTGGGGCTGCAAGGAGACCCTAGGTCTCGGTGAGGGAGAGGAAGAAGAGGGAAGGCTTGGTGAGAAGAGAGGGGAGGGCTTGTGGCCGAAAATGCCTTGGGCATTTCTCTCCCCATGCTCTTTTATAGGGAGTGAAAAGGTAACCACCCCTTTCAATGGTGTCTCTTCATTTTCATGTGTCTCTTCACTTATCTTCTATTCATCTACGATTTCCCATCTCCTTCTAATAGTGCTCCCCTGCTGGGTGAATTGGTTACATATGCATTCTTAAGGCTTAGCTTTTCTTTGAGGTCCAAGGTTCAATCCTTGGTACCTCCTCTTCCTTTTATTATTTTTTTCCAAGCCCGCATAACTAAAGCCCACCTAGAGAATGCTACTTATTTAATTCATACACATGCATATGCATATCATTATTCATTCATACATGTGTAGGATACTTAAGCATAACATTAAATATAATACCTAAGCATAATTATCACACATCCACTACGTGTCAAGATAATGTCTAACATTTCTTTATTCACAACTTTTCCCCCTAAATTTATTCTTGGTCACATGTTCCATTATTACCACGCTAGAGCGAAAAATTTGGGGCGTTACAAAAAGACCATATGACAAGTACAAGTCTACTAAAATAAATATCGGTCTAATAACGAAAATTCAAAATAAAATAAAATACTCGACACTGAGAGACTGACAGAAGGATCCCCTCCTGGCTCCATGAAACACAACTATCAACTACCTGAAACAGAAATAAACGCAAGGGGTGATGAGTTCGGGCGGACTATGCGGTTATAAAAATAGATAAATGCATGACATCAAAGAATATAATGAGCAGATGGAAACAACGATATACAATCTCCGGAACAAAATAATATGAATATATATAACTGAATAAAAGTGTAAATAACAACCTGTATATGTATGTCAATCAAGTGCAACCATCATAGCTAAACAAATGTAGCAAACACAAGAAATTGTAAAATGTAATAAATGCACATGATGCAATGATATGCATCACCTCTAACACCAGTCAAGCCGTCATCACATCACATCTGTAAGGCCAGGTGGGTAAGACTGTGATAACTGTACGTACTCCAATAAGTATTACTATTATAAGCGATCGAGTGGATAGAATGCTGAGAAGTCAACTGCTCCAAAAATCTTGGAAAAAGGGAGCAACTAATAGTTCTACTATCCCTCGTAAATAACGGAGAGGGTGTCAACTGCCTACCTACAACTCCAACGTCCACTACCCATGAGTGATTGAGTGTGGTACAATTGGGCAGCTGCTCTCACTCTAACAACTACCACTACCCTGAGTGATCAAGTGGGCAGAAAATTATATGACTGAAACGATGAGCTTAACCACAAAGAAGCCAATGATCACTAGAATGCAATAATACAGATATGGTGTATGGTACTAAGATGCATAATCTCAGCCAAATCAACAATTAGACAACAAACTTAATACACACGTATCCAACTAACAACACGATCAATAAACATGCAATTATTCTACTAGGTAGGGTATATCTAATGACAACCAAATGTTAGATATGTCTAATGATCGTTTCTATGTACTCGGTATAAGCGGTACTTTACAAATCAGGAAAATAATAGATGAGACTATATCAATATAATTTTAATCAACTCAAAGATCAAGCAACGAAAGTATTAACAAGGAAGTATAATAGAACTAAGTTAAGATAAAGCAGCCTACTCATATAATAAATAAACTATGTATTTAAGTACAATGAACTATAGAATACAAAGAAGAAGTACCCGCCTTTAATGTAGATCGTTCTAACCATCATCAAGTCCGTAAGATCACCTCCAACTCGAATCTTACCAATACAGGATTCGAGGTAAAACATAGATCTACAGTAAATGTATCATTGTATTAATTAATCCAAACTACCATTAACCCTAATCTAATCCATCCTCAAGACTAGATTAGATTAAGCATACCATCCACACTCAATTTCTTCCCAATTCATCCACTATTCCATATCAACTATTACTTTGATTTATATATCAACCTAATTAACAATTACATTCAATTGAATTTAGGCTAACTAAAGCAACTGATTGTACAATTAGATCAAGTAATTATTCCGAAGGACCAATTATAGTTTCTTTGATCAAACAATTGTTCCATGTAGACAATTGTGACCAATTATTTTCTACATTGTTTGACTTGCGCCCCTGGATTTTAATAGAAGCTATGACTTGCTCTCAGGGCTGACTATAATAAACAATTACAATTAGATCTTTATGGATTGTCATAGTCAGCCTCAGGTATTTTGAAAGTCTGACTATACGCCTGTTGAGTGGTTTTCCACGTGATTAATCAGATATATCTCATTTATATTTAAATATATAATATATATATGTGTTCTGAAATAATGGTGTAACGATAGAGTGTCTTTTTAATTTTTGAATTAATAAAAAAGAGATAAGATAGAAAATAAATATACTCGTCAATTATTACCCTATTGCAATAAAAGTGAAAATAATCATCTTAATGTCTTCAAAAACAGTCGCAAATACGTTAGAAAGAAGTAAATCATAAAAAAATATTTTATCCTCACATAATTATTGCACGTTAAAATTGCGTATGAGTTGAGTCGGACCGATTGATTATCGGACTCACACACGCGGCCGGATATTCATGCATACGTAATTATTAAGTGATAAGACGTTCATAAATGAAGTTGTGCTCCTATTTTTATCCTTCCTTGTAGCTCGTCTCCCAATCCATGGTGATGGCCAAATATAGATCGAGCAGTAGCGACGCCAAGAGAAAAAGGAGGGAATAAAGTTCGAGAAAGGGAGCGATAGAGAGCAAGAGGTGAAGATGGAGGGAGGAGGTCAGCCTGCGAACTCGAAGATGGCGGAGGAGGTCGGAGGGCCAGCGCCGGTACCGCCGCCGGCGCATGGGCTCCAGGGCATCAAGGCGACGCTCAGCCAAGGCGGCCGGTTCATCCAATACAACATCTTCGAAAACATCTTCGAGGTCACCGCAAAGTACAAGCCCCCGATTATCCCCATTGGCAAGGGCGCCTACGGGATCGTCTGGTGACCCCTCCTCCCCCTTACCCTTTCATTCGTTTTGCTTTTCGGTGGCGATGCAGTGGTTTGTTCTCGTGTGGCTAAGGATTCGATTTTGACGGGTTTTGTGATTTTCATCGCGAATCGTGGATCGGTTGGTTCATTTGTGGGCATTGTGGCATTGTGGTTGCTTGCAGTTCGGCTTTGAATTCACAGACGGGGGAGCAAGTGGCGATTAAGAAGATCGCCAATGCTTTCGACAATAAGATCGACGCGAAGAGGACGCTGCGGGAGATCAAGCTCCTCAGGCACATGAATCATGAAAATGTCAGCGAGTTTCATGAATTTCTTGTCACTTTTCCTTTCAATTTGTCTCCGTTTGATGACTGTGAAACACTATCGATTTTGTTTGTTAAAAGGAGATTCAACAACCACGTTTGAAATGCAGATTGTTACCATCAGAGATCTGATTCCACCGGCTGTACGTGATGCGTTTAAAGATGTCTACATTGCTTATGAGTTAATGGACACAGATCTTCATCAAATCATCCGTTCAAATCAAGCTCTTTCTGAGGAGCATTGCCAGGTTATGATTCAATCTCTTAGTTGTTTATTCTAAACATTGTAAATAATTGATGAATCGACTTGTGTAATGTATTAATTATATCTATGCTGTTGACTTGCTTTCTTTGCATTTGTCCACTGAACTCATCAAGAAAAATAAATTCCACAGTATTTCCTTTATCAAATTCTTCGTGGGCTAAAGTACATACATTCAGCAAATGTTCTCCACAGAGACCTGAAACCAAGCAATCTCCTCTTAAATGCCAACTGTGATCTAAAAATTTGCGATTTTGGACTGGCTCGTACCTCCTCAGAAACTGATTTTATGACTGAATATGTTGTTACGAGATGGTACCGCGCACCAGAGCTGTTGCTCAATTCTTCAGAGTACACTGCAGCCATTGATGTGTGGTCTGTTGGCTGCATATTCATGGAACTTATGGATCGGAAGCCTCTGTTTCCCGGAAGGGATCATACTAACCAACTAAATCTATTGATGGGGGTAATTTCCTCTCTTCTAAACTTTAAATCAATATCCAGATTGTCATTTTTGCCTAGAATTTGCATCATGATTTGTCTCGGTGAGTTCTGGCTCTTTCATTTTGATCATTCTTTTAAACTCCAGTGAGTGTTTTAATTCAATTCCATTCTTGGTTTTCTCTAATTTTACTAAGCTTTCTGAACACTCAATCTTCTGGTTTTGTATCCGATATGACTCATATCGTGCAGGTTATCGGCACTCCTGATGAGTCTGATTTGACTTTTTTGAGCGAAAATGCAAGAAGATACCTTCGCCATCTTCCTCTCTATCCACGGCAGTCCTTCCCTAAAAAATTCCCCCATATTCACCCTACAGCCATTGATCTAGTCGAAAGGATGTTAACATTTGATCCTAGAAAGAGAATAACTGGTGAGTTCTTACAAATTTCTAACCACCTATTTAAATTGTTAGGCAAAAATCAAAAGGACATTTCATTTTTCTGATCATCAAAGGGCATCTTTTTTTTTTTAAATTAAAAGAATGTCCTACTCCACTAGCAATCCATATATAATATCTAATTACCCTTCAATATATTATTCCACATTATTATTTCTTGTCATCCAATCCCATAATCATTTGCATGAGCAACATAAGTCCCCTTTATAATTACTATTGGTAGCTCCTACGGTAGTTACAGTGGCTATGCTACAATATGAATATTATTGAACAACATAAATTTATGTTATAACAACTATGATTTCATAATTACTATAATAGTGTAGTAGTTACATTTTCGTGACTACTATAATGTGAATATTATTGAACAAATCAAATTTTGTATTTAATGCGTGTGTCAAAAATAGGATGCACTTTTAATTTTTGCCCTAAATTGTTTAAACCAGGACTGTTTTCGTTTTTTCCTTTGCCATCTATTGAGTCTAATGTTTGGATTTCTTTTGTTTCTGTTGGCTATGCATTCGTCGACAGTTGAGGATGCTCTCTCACATCCTTACTTAGCCTCATTGCATGACATAAGTGATGAGCCAGTGTGCAATGTGCCCTTCAGCTTTGACTTTGAACAAGAAGCTCTCTCTGAAGAACAGATGAAAGAGCTTATCTACAAGGAGGCTCTTGCTTTCAACCCTGAGCACCAACAATGAAATTCAAGTATTTCTTATTGGTCTACTGGTCAGTGTACCAAACAATTTAATTTATTTATCTTTTTGATGGTGTTATTGACTCATTGGTGTAAATACTTACCTCATAATGAGAATAGTTGCTCAGTGCATCTGTATGAGGGCTTGAACGGACAGTTTTTTTTTTTTTTTTTTTGCAACTGTTTCATATAGTCAAAGCAAAATTTATGGTTTTTTTTTTTTTGCTATTGGAGAAAAGATGCAATATACCGTCTGCATTATCATTTATGTATATCTTTTTAGCACTTTTCTTCCTCCTTGCCAAATATACCGTCAGATAAATTATATCAGAGGAATAATGCAGACAAATGAACCGAGAAAGACTTCTGGTTAACAAACATAAGATCCCTATTGCAGACTCGAGGATAACGATGCAATGGTCAGGTACTTGAACAGTTAATCAATCAGACATAAACTTCGAATGTTATGACGTATTATAGGATATTTTCTTCTAACAGAATGACAAATCTAAGCATGTTGGCTGCTCCGAATGGACAATCACGAATATTTTCCAATTTAACTTGATCATCACTTTCCAATTTAACTTG
>JAGFNQ010009605.1:0-42929 GCA_024364735.1 Boesenbergia rotunda
GCTCTTGGGCACCATTACAACCCAAATAAGCTAGAAATTAGGGCCTAAATTGAACCCTCCCAACAAAATTAACATATCCTTCTTACATAGACAAGAGACTAAGGATACTAGTTAAGCTCATCTAAGGCTTGAATTAGGTTGACTAAGCCGTAAGACTTGGCTCTTGGTCAAACCTTCTTCAATGGTCGCTTTGGCTTTCACATCTTCAATTAGCACATTAAAGTGTTCTTTCATCTTTTTAGCCTTAGCCCTTGTAATTGGGCCCCCTTTGATGCATAATGGATCATCAACATCTTCTAGAGTGGGTTGAGCATGATCCATATCGTTACTTGTTGGGCAACTTGTTCACGTTCCTTTGTCTCCATCATTCCCCCTCTCCTCAAAAGGATTCGTCCTCGAATCTTGATTACCTACATCAAAGGGAGAGAGATCAGAAACATTAAATGTGGAACTCACATTATACTCACCCGGCAAGTCAAGCTTGTAGGCATTATCATTGATTCGCGCCACCACTTGAAATGGTCCATCTCCTCTTGGATGCAACTTAGTACGACGTTTAGCAGGAAATCTCTCCTTTCCTCATATGAACCCAAACCCAATCACCGGGTTCAAAGATTATTTTCTTTCGTCCCTTGTTGGCTTGCGTAGCATATTGTTCAGTCTTCTTTTCAATTTGCATCCTTACTTCTCGTGCATTTGTCTCACAAATTCAGCTTTCTTAGTACCATCCAAACTAGCATGCTCAGAGATAGGCAAAGGTGATAAATCCAAAGGAGTTAGCGGATTGAAACCATATACCACTTCAAAAGGTGAACACTTAGTAGCACAATGTATAGATCTATTATATGCAAATTCAACATGTGGTAAGCAATCTTCCCAACCCTTTAAATTCTTTTGAATGATAGCTCTTAATAAAGTAGCTAAGGTTCGATTGACTACCTCAGTTTGTCCATCTGTCTGTGGATGACACGTTGTAGAAAACAACAACTTTATTCCCAACTTGCCCCATAGTGTCTTCCAAAAGTAGCTTAGAAACTTTGCATCACGATCTGAAACTATGCTTCTCGGCACTCCATGACGTCGCACAATGTCCCTAAAAACGAGATCAGCAATATGGTTAGCATCATCTGTTTTCCTACAAGGAATAAAATGAGCCATTTTGGAAAATCTGTCAACAACCACGAAAATAGAATCCATACCACGTTTTGACCTTAGTAATCCTACAATAAAGTCCATAGAAATATCAACCCAAGGTTCACTAGGAATTGGTAGAGGTGTTTACAACCCATGAGGTAAAGATTTGGATTTTGCTTGCCTACATGTGATACACTTTTCACAAAATTTTACAACATCACCTTTCATATGTGGCCAAAAGCAATGCTCCAACAAAACATCAAGTGTTTTTCTCACTCCAAAATGTCCCATTAGTCCCCCACCATGGGCTTCTTGGACTAATAATTGCCGCAATGAACAGTTAGGCACACATAACCTATTAACTCTAAATAGAAATCCCTCATGCCTATAAAACATCCCAAATGCAGCATGCTCACAAACTTCAAATACATTTCCAAAGTCAGGATCTTTAGAATATAGATTTTTAATGTATTCAAATCCTAACAATTTGGTGTTCAAAGTAGAGAGCAAGGTATACCTTCGAGATAAAGCATCTGCAACAGTATTTTCCATACCTCGTTTATACTTGATCACATAAGGAAATAATTCAATGAACTCCACCCATTTCGCATGACGTCGATTCAACTTACTTTGGCTATTCAAGTGCTTCAATGATTCATGATCAGTGTGAATGACAAACTCTTTGGGCCACAAGTAATGCTGCCAAGTCTCTAAAGCCCTCACCAAAGCATACATCTCTTTGTCATAGCTGCTCCACTCAATTTCTCACTAAAATAAGCAAGGGGTCGAATTTCTTGTATTAGCACAGCCCCAATACCTATTCCTGATGCATCACACTCAATTTCAAAAGTTTTAGCAAAGTTAGGTAATGCAAGTAATGGTGCAGAACTTAATTTCTCCTTAAGTGAGTTGAAGGGTAAATCCTGTTCACTATTCCAATGAAATCAAACATTCTTTTTAACAATTTCAGTCACGGGTGCGGCTAAAGTGCTAAAATTCTTGACAAACCTTCTGTAGAAACTTGCCAAACCATGGAAGCTACGTACCTCAATTATTGTTTTTGGTGTTGGCCATTCACGAATGGCCTTAACCTTCTTCTCATCAACTGCTATTCCCTTAGCACTAACAATATAACCTGAAACTCAATTTGATTAGTGCAAAAAGAACATTTTTGAAGGTTAGCATACAACTTTTCATTTCGCAAAACAATTAGAACATTTTGTAAATGTTGTAGATGCTCCTCTAAATTTTTGCTATAAATCAAAATGTCATCAAAATATACTACGACAAAATTTCCAATAAAAGCACGCAAAATATGGTTCATTAACCTCATGAAAGTACTAGGTGCATTAGTAAGCCCAAATGGCATTACTAACCATTCATACAAACCATACCTTGTCTTAAATGCAGTTTTCCATTCGTCTCCCTCACGCATGCGAATTTGATGATAGCCCGACTTCAAATCAATTTTAGAGAAAATGCAAGAGCCATGTAGTTCATCTAGCATATCATCTAATCTAGAAATAGGATGACGATACTTTACCGTAATATTGTTGATAGCTCTACAATCAACGCACATTCTCCAAGTTCCATCCTTCTTAGGTACTAGCAAAACGGGGACAGCACACGAACTCAAACTTTCTCGAATATATCCTTTTTTTCATCAACTCTTCAACTTGCCTTTGAAGTTCTTTTATCTCAGCAGGGTTACACCTATAGGCGGGCCGATTAGGAATTGTGGCTCCAGGGATGAAATCAATTTGGTGCTTTATTCCTCTAAGTGGTGGCAATCCATCAGGAAATACATCATCAAATTCCTGCAAAAGAGATTTAACAACAGTAGGCAAAGTAGGGTTAAGATCGTTAGTGTTAAAATCGGCCTCCTTGTACAAAAGTACAATCATTGGCTGTGAAGCATAAAACGCTCTCTTAACCTCTCTTTCTTTTGCATAAAAGCTCCCTTTTTTACTCTCTTGCTCTTGAATTTCTTTTCCCCTTTCATTCTTTTTTCCACTCATCTCATCCTCACCTTTTCTTTTCTCACACTCTTTTTCTTTTTCTCATTTTCTTTTTTCTCACACTCTTTTCTTTTTTCACTCTCATTTTTGATCCTCAATTGATCTTCATATACTTGCTTAGGAGTCAATGGTACAAGAGTTACATGTTTACCATGCATCATAAAAGAATACTTATTTTTAAACCTATCATGCATGACCTTCCTATCAAATTGTCATGGTCTTCCTAAAAGTAGATGACTTGCATGCATTGGTACTACGTCACAAAGTATCTCATCATGATATCTACCAATGGAAAATGAAACCAACACTTGATTGTTGACCTTGACATCCCCGCAATCATTTAACCATTGTAGTTTGTAAGGTCTACGATGCTTAGTGGTAGGTAAGCATAATTTCTCAACCAAGATAGTACTAGCTACATTAGTGCAACTTCCCCCATCTATAATCATACTACATACCTTGTCTTTGATGTGGCAACGGGTATGAAATATGTTGTCTCGTTGTTCTTCATTATCTTCTTTCACTTGCACATTTAGAGCACGCCTAGTGACAAGGGCTTCACCTTCGACGAGATACTCTTCTTCACTTTCCAATAATGTGGGCAAGACACTATCATCTTCGGACTCACTTTCAGTCTCGATGTCACCATTTTCTTTCAAAATCATAATTCTTTTGTTTGGACATTGTGATGCGATATGTCCCCTTCCCTAGCACTTAAACCATTTAATATCTCTATTTCTTGAAGGTTGGAGGGGTTCTTTGCCCTTGACCAATGGAGAGCTTGCATCTTTATTCTTTGAAAAATCAGGCTTTTTCTTTGATTCAACTTTATCATCTCTTTTGTTCTAACTACATTTCCAAGTTGACGAATGAGAACTTTGCCCCCCATGCTTGTTTGATCCCTTCTTTTTGAGTTGTCTTTCAACTTTCATGGACATATGCACCATGTCTTCAAGCTCCACATAATGTTGCAACTCCACTACATTTGCAATTTCTTGATTTAAACCTTATAAAAATCGTGCCATGGTTGCTTCTCGGTGCTCCTCCACATTGGCTCGAATCATGGCAATTTCCATCTCTTTGTGATATTCCTCCACAGTCTTGGATCCTTGTGTGAGACTTTGTAACCGTTGATACAAATCCCGATAGTAATGTGTTGGAATGAATCTCTTTCTCATAATAGTCTTCATCTCCTCCCAACTACCAACGGGTCTCTCTTTGTTTCTTCTCCTACTTAGAATAATTTGATCCCACCAAATAATTGCAAAATCAACAAATTCAACGGCAGCGAGTTTTACCTTCTTCTCTTGAGAATAGTTGTGACAATCAAATACTAATTCCACTTTCTTTTCTCACTCCAAATAGGCTTCAGGATCACTTTTGCCTTAAAATGAAGGAATCCTCATCTTGATATTTCCCAAGTTTCTATCCACATGATCATTCATCCTTCCTCTTCTACCACCAACTCGAGCATGATCGGATATGCCACTTGAAGCTCTATTATCAATGTCCTCAGATACGCCATCATCATCATCATCATGGTCACCACGGTTATATTGTCTAGCACATCGTGAAGGAACTCTACCAACTTGGCTATGTCGCAATCCTGCTATTACAGCATCTTGTTTCTCTAATCTGTCCATAATCTGACTAAAACATATTTCAATGCGTTCCAAGTGTTGTCTCAAAGCACGTTGATCAAGGGATTCTCTAGGTCTTACTTCATCTCCACTTGTCGCCATTGAACAACTTGTTTCACACAAACACTCTAACTCACGAATGTTAGCTCTTTAAAGAACATGAACTTAGAATTGAGGCAAATACCTTGTAAGCGTTCGTGGACTATCAAAATTCTCAAGGGTGTTAGGACAAAATATAGGATTTCAAGATAAAAAGTGCAAATTGCAGAATTGAAAACTTGAAATAAGTGCTGAAAGGAAATTTGCCAGAATTGAATCTAGGCAAAATTGAGGATAACGCGGAAATGAAAGATAGCAAAACGTGAATTAAAGAGCTGAAAGGAAAGTTGCCAGAACTTAATCTAGGCTGCCAGAATTTAATCTAAGCAACTTAAAGGAAAATGAAAGTACTTGAAATAAGAGCTGAATTACCAGAACTTAATCTAGGCTAACTTGAAATGAAATGCGAATACTTGAAATAAGTGTTGAAATGAAAGTTGCCAGAACTTAATCTAGGCTAACTTGAAATGAAATGAGAATACTTGAAAGGAAATGAGAAAATAAATTTGCAAACAAAGTCTCTACTTCCTTCTTTTTTTTTGTTTTGGCTTTTCTTCTTTTTTTTTTCCTTCCTTCCTTTCTTTGCTTCTTTTTTTTCTTTCTTTTTTTATTGGCCGATTTTTTTTTCCTCCTCTTTTTTTTTTTTTGACCAACAAAGCAAGTAAGGCTTGCTAAGCAAAAGAAAAGAAACAAAAATACGATAGAAACTCAAGAACACAAAGAAAAGGATAACCAAATCGATTTAGAGAAACTAAGGCTCTGATACCAAATGATGTGAACCCAATGAGAAGAAGTCTCAAAAACACACAACAAATGGAAGAAAGAGAGAAAGATAGTCTAAATCGAAAAGATGGAGAGCGAAAGAAAGAAACCTCGACCCAATGCTTAAGGAAGCACGAACCTTGGTATAGAAGAAGAAGAAGATAGACGCCACAACCTTGGGATGGAGGTTGATAAGTCTTGAACGCCACAAGGGGATGCCTTGATAAGTAGTTCAATGAAGAACCAACAAGTGAGAGCCTCACCATGTAGTAGATTGAATAAGCCAAAAGTTACATGTTGTGGCCACCACCCCCTATATTTATAGCTATAGGGTGACTTAAAAACCCTAAAAGGCCAAAAGGAAGCCCATTTAGTAGAGGTCTATATAGACTACATAGGCCTATTGAGCTCTTGGCACCATTACAACCCAAATAAAGCTAGAAATTGGGCCTAAATTGAACCCACAAAATTAACATATCCTTCTTACATAGACAAGAGATTATGGATACTAGTTAAGCTCATCTAAGGCTTGAATTAGGTTGACTAAGGCGTAAGACTTGCTCTTGGTCAAACCTTCTTCAATGGTCGCTTTGGCTTTCACATCTTCAATTAGCACATTAAGTGTTTCTTTCATCTTTTTAGCCTTAGCCCTTGTAATTGGGCCCCCTTGGATGCATAATGGATCATCAACATCTTCTAGAGTGGGCTGAGCATGATCCATATCGTTAGCTTGTTGGGCAACTTGTTCACTGCCTTTGTCTCCATCACTAACACCAGGTTGATCAAGTCACAAGCTTCACTGAATCTCTTGTTCATTAAGGATCCTTCGGCAGCTAGTCTGATCGGGTCTTGTTTGGGAAAGATAATCTGATAAAGAAAATGTGGATAAGTAGCCACTCCTCTAGCCCATGATGGGGACACGTCGTATCAGAGTCACATATCTATCCCATGCTTGACATAGTGATTCTTCCCCCTTTTGCTCGAAGTTCAATATTTGATTCCTCAAGGCTATGGTTTTACTTGGAGTGAAATACTTATTCAAAAATCTCTATTCTAGATCTCCCCAAGTAGTAATATTTCAAGGTTTTAGTGTATTCAACCAAACCTTAGCTGAGTCTCTGAGATTGAAAGGGAAAGCTAGTAGTCGAATAACATCTGGGGGAACTCCTTCATATCTAAGTGTAGCACAATACCTATGGAACTCCAATAAATGCATATAAGGGTTTTGAGTTCTATTCCACTGAATTGGCCCTCTTGAAGCTTAGAGATGAAAGTTGGAGCAAGCATAAAGTTGGGAGCTCAAATCTTTGATAGCACAATAGGATTCAGTTCTCGAACAGATTTAGTAGCAGTGTAATCCTTTAGTGGCTTGTTGTTGTGTGTCATAGTTGTCTGCTCTTGTTCTTCTTCCAATTGCTCTTGTAATTCTATTCTTCTTCTTCTAAATGTTCTGTCGATCTTAGGGTTGACAGGAAGCATGTTCCTTGCAAAAATCAGTCTTCGCATGGATTAGCAAAAGCAAAAGAAAATATTTTTGGGTTTCTATGTAAAGATGTAAAAAAACAAATAAGTAATAGCTGTAGTAAGTGCAAGCAAAAAAGAAACTATATTTTTGGATTTTGGTACCAAAGGAAAAAAGCTGAAAATAAACAAGTGTAAAGTGTAAATGAGTAAAAAGTAACTTTATATTTATTTTTTCTATGTAAAAAAAATGGATGTAAAAAGTGTGCAGAAGATATTCATACAAAAAGGAAAAGAAAAGTCTAGTCTAACTCAAATGTTATTCACCTAATATTGCCTTATTAGTCCCCAGCAACAATGCCAAAAACTTGATGGGGTGTTCTGCAAGTGTATAGAAATGTCGCAAGTTATATAAAGAGTTGTCGAATCCACAGGGACTGAGTTGTCAGACACTAGGGGAGACGCAAGAAGAATTAGCTAATCTAACCGACTGTGAGTCAATGCAAACCAATGAGAAGTAGAGTGAGAAAAGATAGGACTTGAGAGTGAGTGAGAAAAGCTTATGTAATGGGGATCCTCAAGGATCTATGTTTCGTTGTGATGGTGATACGAACCCCACCAATAGATATGATGGAATCCGAGACAAAGATGGATAGAACCCCAGGAACAAGATGACAAGAGTTTGAGCCTTTACCCGCAACCAAGACTGGCACGAACAAAGACTACGAAAGAAGGAAACGCCACACCAGGAAGGTGATAAGTTTCGGTTGTTGAATGCCTAGACTCGATAAGTTCAGAAGTTCCCTCAAGAACCAAGAGATCACAAAATCCTCACTAGGATGTTTTACCAAAACCAAAGTGCTTACAAATTCGGAATTCTCTCCCTTATATAATGGGAGCAAGCAACTAAAGTACCTACATGCGTGCATGCAAACAAATACAAGTACCCATGGTGCATGCAAGCATTTAAACACTTAGAAACCCAAAAAAAACTCCAAGTCTCCATACTTTTGCATGCATGAAATTAAATAACTTAGAAACCCAAAATCCCAAGTTTCCATACTTCTTTTCTCCTTCCCTTTTCCAACCATCATGCTAGGGATGAGTCATGGCTGAATAAGACCGATCACATGGGTTAAGCCTTGATTTGTACTTGGGCTTAACTTGGTTTCTCGTTTCTCATAGCCAAGCCATTGTTCTTGGATTAGCCCGTTTAGTGCTTCCTTGAAACGCTTTGCTTGAAGTCTTGTAATTGGCCCTTCAGGAAGTGACAAATGATCTCTTGCGGTTTTAACCCGGTCTTGATGAACAGCTCCTTGGTCTACATCAGATGGTAGTTAGTGTTATATGGATAGCTAGTGCCTTGGTTTCTATTTTCAAGTGCCATAGGAGGCCTACTAAATACCGGTGTGACTCACAAATGCCACACCGGAATATCTTCCTTTTGACCACCCGATGCCAAGAGAGTTCAATTAAAGGTACCCTCTGTAACTAAGGGTCCTCGGGCATACATCTCTAGATTACACAGGTCATCCCTTAGTATGGGCTTAGGAAAAACCCATTAAGTACTAATTAGGTCCTTCCTTATATGGGGATAGTTCCATTTCAAGATAATGCTCAAGGTTGTCCGGTTAAAGGATTACCCTTATCACCTAGGGTTTCCTGGGCATACAACCTTGAGCATATCCCTTAGATGGAGACCATTTCATACATCCATTCAATCAATCAACACAATCAAGTATACACTTAAAAGATCTAAGTATAAACTCTTTATAGAAGCATTTAAGCGAACAAGAACAATTCCAAAATATGTCATCAACACAAGGACACAAGCCAATCCATAGAGTTTCACCAAACACACCACACAATTACTTCCCACATCTTATAACATAGAGAATCTACTCATAAGACATGGAAAAGAAACTCGAAGATAAAGAGAATGGCATTCAACACCCAAACAAGGAGAAAGGGAGAAGAAAGCTTACCCTGTCGAAGAGAAAGGTCTTCGGATCGAATCCCAAGTCGTAGAGAGGAGGAAGGCGTCAGAGAGATCCTTGAGTCGTCGAAGATAGTGGATGGAGCCAAGGTGGTATCTCCCTAAGAGAGAAACTTCCTCCCTGAAAAAAGGGGAGGAAATCCCCTTTTATAGGGTGGTACGACCTTGTGCCCTAGGGCGGCACGATCATGTGGCCTCCACATGGTCGTGCCGTGTGGATCTCGGCAGAAACAACATGGGTCGTGCCGCAGGCAAGGCCCAGCTGTGCTTTGTCATGGGAATCAGCCACACAAGCCGTGTCAAACAGCACAACCCGACAGTGCAACTCGTGGCAGATGAGGCATGACTGTGCCAATGGGTACGAACAACTGTTGGGGGCCTCACACAGCCGTGCGACCAGGTCGTGTGGGGGTCACATGGCTATGTGAGGTCACACGACTTGGCCTCTCTCTCAGGCTCCGACTCTCGTTCTGATCGGTCTTGCTTCCATTTTTGCTCCGAATCATCTCCTGTAAAAGAAAATACACACAGAGAAGATTTTTGAACAAAGAGAAATAATTATGTTATTAAAATAATAAGAAGGGGCATAACTACATAAATAAAAATAATAAAAGCAAGTAAATGGGCATTAATACAAGGATAAAAACATATTTAATCTCTGCTCAACAGATAACCTTGAAATTAGTTATGATTTATAGATTAGTACTTCTGTTTTTATGGTAATTTCTCAAACTTCATTTTGGTTACTTGACGAGCTCAGATCATGCAACCTTTATTTGGAAAAATCTTAAACCCTACATTTGTATATATATATATATATATTTGTGTTAGTATTATACTTTAAAGCACCAAAAAATCATTTGAATAAGAGATAAAAAATTGTGTCATGAGTGAAACTAGCAAGTTACCCCTTTGAGACCGAGTTAGATTATTGGGAAATAAATACTGAGTTTCTCTTGATTTCGAGCTCACCTTTAAGACCTTAGGTAGTTTTAGAAAAATAAACCAAGCATGTGACATGTAAGTGCCTATCACCGGGAATATAAGTAACATAGAAAATGATGACTTGACTAGGCTCAGGGATTGAAAAACTTAGGCCACTTATCGCACCGAGCTCGAAGAACTACTATATAGGTCACACACAAATAACTTAATTATTATGCTCTTCAATGAAACTATTTGATAGAATTTTATTGATTCACTAAAGATGATGATGCACTGTACCAACACATGAATTTAGATCACGAAGGTGCTATTTGATGCACATTCACATGCATTGCTTGCTTACGATTTACATTCTCACATCCCTTTCTATTATTTATCAGCATTATTACTCTATATTATGTAGAGATTTTCTCTTTTTATGTTTTTCACAATAGAATGGGAGTTGGAGACCAATTGGAGCAAAATCGCACATTGGAGACAAAAATTTAGCTTTATCCAGAACTTCACACGGCCATGTCATGCCAAAGAGACATGGTCGTGTCTCTCTGAAGGTCCAAGGTGCCATCTGCGAATTACACATGGCCGGGCTATGTCTCAGAGGCACTGTCGTGTCTCTATTTGAAGCGTCTAGCTGAACTTTACATGGGCAAGTCGTGCCTCTTTTCCCTAGAAGAACTCATGGATAGGTCATGCCTTTAAGGCACGACTGTGTCACTTCTTGGAGATAAATGCACGGCATGATCGTGCCTTCCAGACATGGCCTATGGCGCTTCGTGGCAGGGTCGTGCCCCTACCTATACAAGGGGAGTTCTTCCCCAAATTTAGAGGGGGAGGGTTCATCCCTTGAGGGAGGCCCAAGTTGTCCAGATCTATCACTATTTCGGCCCCGAAGTGACAATTTGATGCTGGAATCTCCGCCCTGTCGACACCACAAGCAAGGATGGGATCTCAAAGACATCGGATTGGACAAATCGACTAAGTTCTCTCCTCTATCTTGTAGATTGAGTAGAAACTTTTCTTCGTTCATGTCTTTGTTGTTCACTCCTGTGATTATAGAGTAGATTTCTGCCCTTTAGGATGTAAGGAGTAATTGTAATGATATGTTAACGTAAACACCATAGATTTTGTCATTTTCTTATTCAATGATGTGTTCATCCTTGTTCTATATGTATTGTGCCTTGTATATGCTTGATGAAATGTGTGTGTGGTGAATTTATATAGTTGTGAGGGTTTGGTCATAACGTAGAGAGAGTGTCTGAGATCGTGTGACTGGGGGCTCCCATATGATAGGGGTATCTCTTAACCCGGACATCTTGGGTTTTGTCTCGAAATGGAGACCGATCCTTTACACGAAATTATCTAATAATGCTTAATAGGTTTCTTTCAATCCTATGTTAGGAAGTGTTTATGTAATCTAAGACCGTCAGGCTCTCATATGATAGGGGGTATCTCTTAAATCAGACTAAGTTACCTTCTCTACTTAATGACATTGGATGCCAAAGAGGGAAGCATTCCGGTGCACTTTTGTAAAGTTCTCATAGGCCTATTGAGCTCTTGGCACCATTACAACCCAAATAAAGCTAGAAATTGGGTCTAAATTGAACCCACAAAATTAACATATCCTTCTTACATGGACAAGAGACTAAGGAGTCTAGTTAAGCTCATCTAAGACTTGAATTAGGTTGACTAAGCCGTATGACTTGCTCTTGGTCAAACCTTCTTCAATGGTAGCTTTGGCTTTCACATCTTCAATTAGCACATTAAGTGTTTCTTTCATCTTTTTAGCCTTAGCCCTTGTAATTGGGCCCCCTTTGATGCATAATGGATCATCAACATCTTCTAGAGTGGGTTGAGCATGATCCATATCATTAACTTGTTGAGCAACTTGTTTACTTCCTTTGTCTCCATCATTCCCCCTCTCTTCAAAAGGATTCGTCCTCGAATCTTGATTACCTACATCAAAGGGAGAGAGATCAGAAACATTAAATGTGGAACTCGCATTATACTCACCCGGCAAGTCAAGCTTGTAGGCATTATCATTGATTCGCGCCATGACTTGGAATGGTCCATCTCCTCTTGGATGCAACTACTTAGTACGACGTTTAGCCGGAAATCTCTCCTTTCTCATATGAACCCAAACCCAATCACCGGGTTCAAAGATTATTTTCTTTCATCCCCTGTTGGCTTGCGTAGTATATTGTTCAGTCTTTTTTTCAATTTGCATCCTTACTTTCTCATGCATTTGCCTCACAAATTCAGCTTTCTTTGTACCATCCAAACTAGCATGCTCAGAGATAGGCAAAGGTGATAAATCCAAAGGAGTTAGTGGATTGAAACCATATACCACTTCAAAAGGTGAACACTTAGTAGCAGAATGTATAGATCTATTATATGCAAATTCAACATGTGGTAAACAATCTTCCCAACCTTTTAAATTCTTTTGAATGATAGCTCTTAATAAAGTAGCTAAGGTTCGATTTACTACCTCTGTTTGTCCATCTGTTTGTGGATGACACGTTGTAGAAAACAACAACTTTGTTCCCAACTTGCCCCATAGTGTCTTCCAAAAGTAGCTTAGAAACTTTGCATCACGATCTGAAACTATACTGTTTGGCACTCCATAAAGTCGTACAATGTCCCTAAAAAAGAGATCAGTAATATGGTTAGCATCATCTGTTTTCCTACAAGGAATAAAATGAGCCATTTTAGAAAATCTGTCTACGACCACAAAAATAGAATCCATACCTCGTTTTGACCTTGGTAAACCAACAATAAAATCTATAGAAACATCAACCCAAGGTTCACTAGGAATTGGTAGAGGTGTATACAACCCATGAGGTAAAGATTTAGATTTTACTTGCCTACATGTGATACACTTCTCACAAAATTTTACAACATCTCCTTTCATATGTGGCCAAAAGAAATGCTCTAGCAAAACATCTAGTGTTTTTCTCATTCCAAAATGTCCCATTAGCCCCCCACAATGGGCTTCTTTGACTAATAAGTCCCTCAATGAACAGTTAGGCACACATAACCGATTAACTCTAAATAAAAATCCATCATGCCTATAAAACTTCCCAAATGCAACATGCTCATATACTTCAAATACATTTGCAAAGTTAGGATGCTTAGAATATAGATCTTTAATGTATTCAAATCCTAACAATTTAGTGTTCAAAGTAGAGAGCAAGGTATACCTTCGAGATAAAGCATCTGCAACAGTATTTTCCATACCTCGTTTATACTTGATCACATACGGAAATGATTCAATGAACTCCACCCATTTTGCATGACGTCTATTCAACTTACTTTGGCTCTTCAAGTGCTTCAATGATTCATGATCTGTGTGAATGACAAACTCTTTGGGCCACAAGTAATGCTGCCACGTCTCTAAAGCCCTCACCAAAGCATACATCTCTTTGTCATAAGTGGGATAGTTCAAAGCGGCGCCACTCAATTTCTCACTAAAATAAGCAAGAGGTCGACCTTCTTGTATTAGCACAGCTCCAATACCTATTCCTGATGCATCACACTCAATTTCAAAAGTTTTAGCAAAGTTAGGTAACGCAAGTAAAGGTGCAGAACTTAATTTCTCCTTAAGTGAGTTGAAGGCTGAATCCTGTTCATTATCCCAATGAAATCCAACATTCTTTTTAACAATTTCAGTCAAGGGTGCAGCTAAAGTGCTAAAATTCATAACAAACCTTCTGTAGAAACTTGCCAAACCATGGAAGCTACGTACCTCAGTTATTGTTTTTGGTGTTGGCCATTCACGAATAGCCTTAATCTTCTTCTCATCAACTGCTATTCCCTTAGTACTAACAATATAACCAAGAAACTCAATTTGATTAGTGCAAAAAGAACATTTTTGAAGGTTAGCATACAACTTTTCATTTCGCAAAACAATTAGAACATTTTGTAAATGCTGTAGATGCTCCTCTAAATTTTTGCTATAAATCAAAATGTCATCAAAATATACTACAACAAAATTTCTAATAAAATCACGCAAAATATGGTTCATTAACCTCATGAAAGTACTTGGTGCATTAGTAAGCCCAAATGGCATTACTAACCATTCATACAAACCATACCTTGTCTTAAATGCAGTTTTCCATTCGTCTCCCTCACGCATGCGAATTTGATGATAGCCCGACTTCAAATCAATTTTAGAGAAAATGCAAGAGCCATGTAGTTCATCTAGCATATCATCTAATCTAGGAATAGGATGACGATACTTTACCGTAATCTTGTTGATAGCTCTACAATCAACGCACATTCTCCATGTTCCATCCTTCTTAGGTACTAGCAAAACGGGGACGGCACATGGACTCAAACTTTCTCGGACATACCCTTTTCTCATCAGCTCTTCAACTTGCCTTTGAAGTTCTTTTATCTCAGCAGGGTTACACCTATAGGCTGGCCGATTAGGAATTGTGGCTCCTGGGATGAAATCAATTTGGTGCTCTATTCCTCTAAGTGGTGGCAATCCATCAGGAACCTCATTAGGAAATACATCATCAAATTCCTACAAAAGAGATTTAACAACACTAGGCAAAGAAGGGTTAAGATCGTTAGTATTAAAATCCGCCTCCTTGTACAAAAGTACAATCATTGGCTGTGAAGCATAAAACGCTCTCTTAACCTCTCATTCTTTTGCATAGAAGCTCTCTTTTTTACTCTCTTGCTCTTGAAGTTCTTTTCCCCTTTCATTCTTTTTTCCACTCATCTCATCCTCACCTTTTCTTTTCTCACACTCTTTCTCTTTTCCATTCTTTTTCTTTTTCTCATTTTCTTTTTTCTCACACTCTTTTCTTTTTTCACTCTCATTTTTTATCCTCAATTGATCTTCATATACTTGCTTAGGAGTCAATGGTACAAGAGTTACATGTTTACCATGCATCATAAAAGAATACTTATTTTTAAACCTATCATGCATGACCTTCCTATCAAATTGTCATGGTCTTCCTAAAAGTAGATGACTTGCATGCATTGGTACTACGTCACAAAGTATCTCATCATGATATCTACCAATGGAAAATGAAACCAACACTTGATTGTTGACCTTGTCATCCCCGCAATCATTTAACCATTGTAGTTTGTAAGGTCTACGATACTTAGTGGTGGGTAAGCATAATTTCTCAACCAAAATAGTACTAGCCACATTAGTGCAACTTCCCCCATCTATAATCATACTACATACCTTGTCTTTGATGTGGCAACGGGTATGAAATATGTTGTCTCGTTGTTCTTCATTATCTTCTTTCACTTGCACATTTAGAGCACGCCTAGTGACAAGGGGCTTCACCTTCAACAGGATACTCTTCTTCACTTTCCAATAATGCGGGCAATACACTATCATCTTCGGACTCACTTTCAGTCTCGATATCACCATTGTCTTTCAAAATCATAATTCTTTTGTTTGGGCATTGTGATGCGATATGTCCCCTTCCCAAGCACTTAAAGCATTTAATATCTCTATTTCTTGAAGGTTGGAGGGGTTCCTTTCCCTTGACCAATGGAGAGCTTGCATCTTTATTCTTTGAAAAATCGGGCTTTTTCTTTGATTCAACTTTATCATCTCTTTTGTTCCAACTAGATTTCCAAGTTGACGAATGAGAACTTTGCCCCACATGCTTGTTCGATCCCTTCTTTTTGAGTTGTCTTTCAACTTTCATGGACATACGCACCATGTCTTCAAGCTCCACATAATGTTGCAACTCCACTACATTTGCAATTTCTGATTTAAACCTTGTAAAAATCGTGCCATGGTTGCTTCTCGGTCCTCCTCCACATTGGCTCGAATCATGGCAATTTCCATCTCTTTGTGGTATTCCTCCACAGTCTTGGATCCTTGTGTGAGACCTTGTAACCGTTGATACAAATCCCGATAGTAATGTGTTGGAATGAATCTCTTTCTCATAATAGTCTTCATCTCCTCCCAACTACTAACGGGTCTCTCTTTGTTTCTTCTCCTGCTTAGAATAATTTGATCCCACCAAATAATTGCATAATCAACAAATTCAACTGCAGCGAGTTTTACCTTCTTCTCTTCAGAATAGTTGTGACAATCAAATACTAATTCCACTTTCTTTTCCCACTCCAAATAGGCTTCAGGATCACTTTTACCTTGAAATGAAGGAATCCTCATCTTGATATTTCCCAAGTTTCTATCCACATGATCATTCATCCTTCCTCTTCTACCACCAACTCGAGCATGATCCGATCTGCCACTTGAAGCTCTATCATCAATGTCCTCAGATACATCATCATCATCATCATCATCATGGTCACCACAGTTATATGTTCTAGCATTGCGTGAAGGAACTCTACCAACTTGGCTATGTCGCAATCCGGCAATTACAGCATCTTGTTTCCCTAATCTGTCCATAATCTGACTAAAACGAATTTCCATGCGTTCCAAGTGTTGTCTCAAAGCACGTTCATCAAGGGATTCTCTAGGTCTTGCATCTTCTCCACTTGTTGCCATTGAATAACCTGTTTCACTCAAACACTCTAACTCACGAATGTTAGCTCTTAAAAGAACATGAACTTGGAATTGAGGCAAATACCTTGTAAGCGTTCGTGGACTATCAAAATTCCCAAGGGTGTTAGGACAAAAGATAGGAATTCAAGATAAAAGTGCAAATTGCAGAATTGAAAACTTGAAATAAGTGCTGAAAGGAAATTTGCCAGAATTGAATCTAGGCAAAATTGAGGACAATGCGGAAATGAAAGATAGCAAAACGTGAATTAAAGAGCTGAAAGGAAAGTTGCCAGAACTTAATCTAGGCTGCCAGAATTGAATCTAGGCAACTTAAACGAAAATGAAAGTACTTGAAATAAGAGCTGGAAATGAAAGTCGCCAGAACTTAATCTAGGCTAACTTGAAATGAAATGAGAATACTTGAAATAAGAGCTGAAATTAAAGTTGCCAGAACTTAATCTAGGCTAACTTGAAATGAAATGAGAATACTTGAAATAAGAGCTGAAATTAAAGTTGCCAGAACTTAATCTAGGCTAACTTGAAAGGAAATGAGAATACTTGAAAGGAAATGAGAAAATTAAATTGCAAACAAAGTCTCTACTTCCTTCTTCTTTTTTTTTCAGCCTCTTTTGATTCTTTTTTTTTGTTTTGGCCTTTCTTCTTTTTTTTTTCTTTCTTCCTTCCTTTCTTTGCTTCTTTTTTTTTTTTTTTTTGGCCAATTTTTTTTTTCCTCCTTTTTTTTTTTTTTGAGCAACAAAGCAAGTAAGGCTTGCTAAGCAAAAGAAAAGAAACAAAAATACGATAGAAACTCAAGAACACAAAGAAAAGGATAACCAAATTGATTTAGAGAAACCAAGGCTCTGATACCAAATGATGCGAACCCAAAGAGAATAAGTCTCAAGAACACACAACAAATGGAAGAAAGGGTGAAAGATAGCCTAAATCGAAAAGATGGAGAATAAAAGAAAGAAACCTTGACCCAATGCTTAAGGAAGCACGAACCTTGGTATACAAGAAGAAGAAGATAGACGCCACAACCTTGGGATGGAGGTTGATAAGTCTTGAACGTCACAAGGAGATGCCTTGATAAGTTCTAGTTCAATGAAGAACCAACAAGTGAGAGCCTCACCATGTAGTAGATTGAATAAGCCAAAATTACATGTTGTGGCCGCCACCCCCTATATTTATAGCTATAGGGTGACCTAAAACCCCTAAAAGGCCAAAAGGAAGCCCATTTAGTGGAGGCCTATGTAGACTACATAGGCCTATTGAGCTCTTGGCACCATTACAACCCAAATAAAGCTAGAAATTGGGTCTAAATTGAACCCACAAAATTAACATATCCTTCTTACATGGACAAGAGACTAAGGAGTCTAGTTAAGCTCATCTAAGACTTGAATTAGGTTGACTAAGCCGTATGACTTGCTCTTGGTCAAACCTTCTTCAATGGTAGCTTTGGCTTTCACATCTTCAATTAGCACATTAAGTGCTTCTTTCATCTTTTTAGCCTTAGCCCTTGTAATTGGGCCTCCTTTGATGCATAATGGATCATCAACATCTTCTAGAGTGGGTTGAGCATGATCCGTATCGTTAGCTTGTTGGGCAACTTGTTCACTTCCTTTGTCTCCATCACAATTCGGTATAGACATCCTATCCCTAGACTTGATGATTTGCTTGATGAATTGCATGGTGCTTGCTTCTTTTCTAAAATCGATTTGAAAAGTGGGTACCATCAAATTAGGATAAGGGAAGGGGATGAATGGAAAACTGCTTTCAAAACTAAATATGGATTGTATGAATGGTTGGTAATGCCTTTTGGGTTAACTAATGCGCCAAGCACATTTATGAGGCTTATGAACCATGTTTTACGAGAATTTCTTGGAAAATTTGTGGTAGTATACTTTGATGATATATTGGTATATTCCAAGAGTCTTGTTGAGCATATTGCACATCTCCAATTTGTCTTACATGTCCTTGGAAAGGAGAAACTATATGCTAACTTAGAAAAGTGTTCTTTTTGCACTGATCATGTGGGTTTTCTTGGGTTTGTCATAAGTTCTAGAGGAGTGCAGGTTGATGAAGGGAAAGTTAAGGCCATTAGAGATTGGCCAACTCCTAAAACTGTGAGTGAGGTTAGGAGCTTCCATGGGTTGGCAAGTTTCTATCAAAGGTTTGTGAAGGATTTTAGCACATTGGCAGCACCCCTAAATGAAATTCTTAGGAAAAATATGGGTTTTAAATGGGGTGAGAATCAAGAAAATGCATTTCAAGCACTTAAGGACAAACTCACACACGCACCCATTCTCGCTTTGCCTGATTTTTCCAAATCATTTGATATTGAATGTGATGCATCTCATGTGGGTATTGGGGCTGTTTTACTTCAAGATGGTCATCCTATTGCATATTTTAGTGAGAAGTTAGGTGGCACCACTCTCAACTATTCCACTTATGATATAGAATTGTATGCACTTGTTAGAGCTTTGCAAACATGGCAGCATTATCTTTTGCCTAAAGAATTTGTCATTCATAGTGATCATGAATCTTTGAAGTATTTGAAAAGGCTTTTTCGGAAGCTCAACAAAAGGCATGCCAAGTGGGTTGAATTTCTTGAACAATTTCCTTATGTGATTAAGCACAAGCAAGGAAGGGCAAATGTTGTAGCAGATGCACTTTCAAGAAGGTATAATTTACTTGCTACACTTGAAACAAAATTGCTTGTCTTTGAGCACATTACAGAATTATATGTCCATGATAATGAATTCTCCCAATTATATGCTATGTGTGAATAGAAATCACAAAATGGGTTTGTTAGACATCATAACTACTTGTTTAAGAATAATAGACTTTGTGTGCCTAGAGGATCCATGCGTGAATTGCTAGTTAGGGAAGCACATGAGGGGGGTTTAATGGGACACTTTGGGGTTCAAAAGACCTTAGAAATGTTGCATGAACATTTTCATTGGCCACACATAAAGCATGATGTGCAGAAATTTTGTAAAAGGTGCATTGTATGTAGAAAAGCAAAATCCTAGGTATCACCTCATGGACTTTACACTCCTTTGCCTATTCCTGATTTTTCGTGGACTGACTTGTCTATGGATTTTATTTTAGGGCTACCACGCACTCAAAAAGGTAAGGACTCCATTTTTGTGGTAGTTGATAGATTTTCCAAGATGGCGCACTTCATACCTTGCCACAAAGTGGATGATGCAACTCATGTGGCAGATGTGTTTTTCAAAGAGGTGGTAAGACTTCATGGCATGCCTAGGAGCATTGTTTCAGATCGTGACACCAAATTTTTAAGCCATTTTTGGAGGACCTTATGGAACGAGCCGGGAACAAAGCTTCTTTTCTCCACCACATCCATCCTCAAACTGATGGCCAAACTGAGGTGGTAAATAGGACTCTTTCTACTCTTCTTAGAGCAATTATTAAGAAGAACATTAAGTCTTGGGAAGAATGTTTACCCCATGTTGAATTTGCTTACAATAGGTCTGTCCATTCTATTACTCAATTTTCTCCTTTTGAGATTGTTTATGGGTTCAATCCACTAACACCTCTTGATTTACTTCCTTTACCTAATACTTCTTCTTTAGTTCACAAGGATGGCAAAACAAAGGCGGAATATGTGAAGAAGCTTCATGAGCAAGTTAAAGCTCAAATTGAGAAGAAAATGGAGCAATATGCAAATAGAGCCAATAAAGGGAGAAAAAGAGTTGTTCTTGAACCCAGTGATTGGGTGTGGGTTCATATGAGGAAGGAAAGGTTTCCTGCCCAAAGGAAATCAAAACTTCAGCCAAGAGGAGATCGACCATTCCAAGTATTGGAAAGGATTAATGACAATGCTTACAAGATTGACTTGCCCGGTGAGTATGGTGTTAGTGCAACATTTAATGTGGCTGATTTGTGTCCTGTTGATGTAGGTGATAAGGACCTAAATTCGAGGACGAATTCACCTAAAGAAGGAGGGAATGATGAAAGCCAAGGAGGGGTTTCAAGCTTACAAGACAAAGCCAAGGATGAAGAGGCATTGAAGAGAATTGGAGGACCCATTACAAGGTCCAAGACTAAACAAATGAAGCAAGCCTTGGAAGGCTTAATATTGGAGCTCAAGGAAAAGGAGGATCAATGCACAATAGAGGCAACAACTAAATGGATCACATTTCTTCAACTAAAAGGAAATTGAGCCAACATGAGAACCATTTTCGTATGTATTTTTGGGGGTTTTTCTAGAGTGTTTTTGAAGTCCTTTGGTGGGTTTTAATGCCTTTTTAAGAGTTACTAAGCTATCATTAGTGATTAGTGGTTACATTAGTAGAAAATAAATGTCATGCATTCATGCATGTGGAGCATAATTAGTACTTAGTGGGAAGATTAGTAGAGGTTGATGTTTCAACTTCCACTAAGTCTATATATAGGGAAACTCTTCTATGGCTAAGTAGTTTTTGGGATTGGATTGAAATCTAAGTTTTCTCTATTGTGAGAGCTTCCTTCGAGTTCTTAGGCTAAGAACTAAATCTGATCTTATCAAGGCAACTTGTGGCGATCAAAACACCCATGACTTATCACTCACCTTTTTATCTTTCTTGAGTGTGGCGTCAATATCCTTCCCCAAACTGAAATTCAAGGCGATCTTATCATAATGCTTAAGGAAGTACGAACCTTGGTATAGAAGAAGAAGAAGATAGACGCCACAACCTTGGGATGGAGGTTAATAAGTCTTGAATGCCACAGGGGGATGCCTTGATAAGTTCTAGTTCAATGAAGAACCAACAAGTGAGAGCCTCCACATTTAGTAGATTGAATAAGCCAAAAGTTACATGTTGTGGCCGCCACCCCCTAAATTTATAGCTATAGGATGACTTAAAAACCCTAAAAGGCCAAAGGAAGCCCATTTAGTAGAGGCCTATATAGACTACATAGGCCTATTGAGCTCTTGGCACCATTACAACCCAAATAAAGATAGAAATTGGGCCTAAATTGAACCCACAAAATTAACATATCCTTCTTACATAGACAAGAGACTAAGGATACTAGTTAAGCTCATCTAAGGCTTAAATTAGCTTGACTAAGCCGTAAGACTTGCTCTTGGTCAAACCTTCTTCAATGGCCGCTTTGGCTTTCACATCTTCAATTAGCACATTAAGTGCTTCTTTCATCTTTTTAGCCTTAGCCCTTGTAATTGGGCCTCCTTTGATGCATAATGGATCATCAAGATCTTCTAGAGTGGGTTGAGCATGATCCGTATCGTTAGCTTGTTGGGCAACTTGTTCACTTCCTTTGTCTCCATCATTCCCCCTCTCCTCAAAAGGATTCGTCCTCGAATCTTGATTACCTACATCAAAGGGAAAGAGATCAGAGTCATTAAATGTGGAACTCACATTATACTCACCCGGCAAGTCAAGCTTGTAGGCATTATCATTGATTCGCGCCACCACTTGAAATGGTCCATCTCCTCTTGGATGCAACTTAGTACGACGTTTAGCAGGAAATCTCTCCTTTCTCATATGAACCCAAACCCAATCACCGGTTTCAATGATTATTTTCTTTCGTCCCTTGTTGGCTTGCGTAGCATACTGTTCAGACTTCTTTTCAATTTATATCCTTACTTTCTCGTGCATTTGTCTCACAAATTCAGCTTTCTTAGTACCATCCAAAGTAGCATGCTCAGAGATTGGCAAAGGTGATAAATCCAAAGTGATGGAGACAAAGGAAGTGAACAAGTTGCCCAACAAGCTAACGATACGGATCATGCTCAACCCACTCTAGAAGATCTTGATGATCCATTATGCATCAAAGGAGGCCCAATTACAAGGGCTAAGGCTAAAAAGATGAAAGAAGCACTTAATGTGCTAATTGAAGATGTGAAAGTCAAAGCTACCGTTGAAGAAGGTTTGACCAAGAGCAAGTCATACGGCTTAGTCAACCTAATTCAAGTCTTAGATGAGCTTAACTAGACTCCTTAGTCTCTTGTCCATGTAAGAAGGATATGTTAATTTTGTGGGTTCAATTTAGACCCAATTTCTAGCTTTATTTGGGTTGTAATGGTGCCAAGAGCTCAATAGGCCTATGTAGTCTACATAGGTCTCCACTAAATGGGCTTCCTTTTGGCCTTTTAGGGTTTTTAGGTCACCCTTTAGCTATAAATATAAGGGGTGGCGGCCACAACATGTAATTTTGGCTTATTCAATCTACTACATGGTGAGGCTCTCACTTATTGGTTCTTCATTGAACTAGAACTTATCAAGGCATCTCCTTGTGGCGTTCAAGACTTATCAACCTCCATCCCAAGGTTGTGGCGTCTATCTTCTTCTTCTTCTATACCAAGGTTCGTGCTTCCTTAAGCATTGGGTCAAGGTTTCTTTCTTCCATTCTCCATATTTTCGATTTAGGCTATCTTTCACCCTTTCTTCCATTTGTTGTGTGTTCTTGAGATTTCTTCTCATTGGGTTCGCATCATTTGGTATCAGAGCCTTGGTTTCTCTAAATCGATTTGGTTATCCTTTTCTTTGTGTTCTTGAGTTTCTATCGTATTTTTGTTTCTTTTCTTTTGCTTAGCAAGCCTTACTTTCTTTGTTGCTCAAAAAAAAAAAGAGGAGGAAAAAAAAAAATTCGGCCAAAAAAAAAAGGAAAAAAAAGAAGCAAAGAAAGGAAGGAAGAAAGATAAAAAAAAGAAGAAAGGCCAAAACAAAAAATAAAAAAAAGAAGCAAAAGAGGCTGAAAAAAAAAAGAAGAAGAAAGTAGAGACTTTGTTTGCAATTTAATTTTATCATTTCCTTTCAAGTATTCTCATGTCATTTCAAGTTAGCCTAGATTAAGTTCTGGCAACTTTAATTTCAGCTCTTATTTCAAGTATTCTCATTTCATTTCAAGTTAGCCTAGATTAAGTTCTGGCGACTTTCATTTCCAGCTCTTATTTCAAGTATTTTCATTTCATTTCAAGTTAGCCAAGATTCAATTCTGGCAGCCTAGATTAAGTTCTAGCAACTTTCCTTTCAGCTCTTATTTCAAGTACTTTCATTTTCCTTTAAGTTGCCTAGATTCAATTCTGGCAGCCTAGATTAAGTTCTGGCAACTTTCCTTTCAGCTCTTTAATTCACGTTTTGCTATCTTTCATTTCCGCATTGTCCTCAATTTTGCCTAGATTCAATTCTGGCAAATTTCCTTTCAGCACTTATTTCAAGTTTTCAATTCTGCAATTTGCACTTTTATCTTTAATTCCTATCTTTTGTCCTAACACCCTTGGGAATTTTGATAATCGACGAACGCTTACAAGGTATTTGCCTCAATTCCAAGTTCATGTTCTTTTAAGAGCTAACATTCGTGAGTTAGAGTGTTTGAGTGAAACAGGTTATTCAATGGCAACAAGTGGAGAAGATGCAAGACCTAGAGAATCCCTTGATCAACGTGCTTTGAGACAACACTTGGAACGCATGGAAATTCGTTTTAGTCAGATTATGGACAGATTAGAGAAACAAGATGCTGTAATTGCCGGATTGCGACATAGCCAAGTTGGTAGAGTTCCTTCACACAATGCTAGAACATATAACCGTGGTGACCATGATGATGATGATGATGATGATGTATCTGAGGACATTGATGATAGAGCTTCAAGTGGCAGATCGGATCATGCTCGAGTTGGTGGTAGAAGAGGAAGGATGAATGATCATGTGGATAGAAACTTGGGAAATATCAAGATGAGGATTCCTTCATTTCAAGGTAAAAGTGATCCTGAAGCCTATTTGGAGTGGGAAAAGAAAGTGGAATTAGTATTTAATTGTCACAACTATTCTGAAGAGAAGAAGGTAAAACTCGCTGCCGTTGAATTTGTTGATTATGCAATTATTTGGTGGGATCAAATTATTCTAAGCAGGAGAAGAAACAAAGAGAGACCCGTTGGTAGTTGGGAGGAGATGACGACTATTATGAGAAAGAGATTCATTCCAACACATTACTATCGGGATTTGTATCAACGGTTACAAGGTCTCACACAAGGATCCAAGACTGTGGAGGAATACCACAAAGAGATGGAAATTGCCATGATTCGAGCCAATGTGGAGGAGGACCGAGAAGCAACCATGGCACGATTTTTACAAGGTTTAAATGAGGAAATTGCAAATGTAGTGGAGTTGCAACATTATGTGGAGCTTGAAGACATGGTGCATATGTCCATGAAAGTTGAAAGACAACTCAAAAAGAAGGGATCGAACAAGCATGTGGGGCAAAGTTCTCATTCGTCAACTTGGAAATCTAGTTGGAACAAAAGAGATGATAAAGTTGAATCAAAGAAAAAGTCCGATTTTTCAAAGAATAAAGATGCAAGCTCTCCATTGGTCAAGGGAAAGGAACCCCTCCAACCTTCAAGAAATAGAGATATTAAATGCTTTAAGTGCTTGGGAAGGGGACATATCGCATCACAATGCCCAAACAAAAGAATTATGATTTTGAAAGACAATGGTGATATCGAGACTGAAAGTGAGTCCGAAGATGATAGTGTATTGCCCGCATTATTGGAAAGTGAAGAAGAGTATCATGTTGAAGGTGAAGCCCTTGTCACTAGGCGTGCTCTAAATGTGCAAGTGAAAGAAGATAATGAAGAACAACGAGACAACATATTTCATACCCGTTGCCACATCAAAGACAAGGTATGTAGTATGATTATAGATGGGGGAAGTTGCACTAAGTAGCTAGTACTATTTTGGTTGAGAAATTATGCTTACCCACCACTAAGCATCCTAGACCTTATAAACTACAATGGTTGAATGATTGCGGGGAAGTCAAGGTCAACAAGCAAGTAATGGTTTCATTTTCCATTGGAAGATATCATGATGAGATACTTTGTGATGCAGTGCCAATGCATGCAAGTCATTTACTTTTAGGTAGACCATGGCAATTTGATAGGAAGGTCATGCATGATGGGTTTAAAAATAAGTATTCTTTTATGATGCATGGTAAACATGTAACTCTTGTACCATTGACTCCTAAGCAAGTATATGAAGATCAATTGAGGATAAAAAATGAGAGTGAAAAAAGAAAAGAGTGTGAGAAAAAAGAAAATGAGAAAAAGAAAAAGAATGGAAAAGAGAAAGAGTGTGAGAAAAGAAAAGGTGAAGATGAGATGAGTGGAAAAAAGAATGAAAGGGGAAAAGAACTTCAAGAGCAAGAGAGTAAAAAAGAGAGCTTCTATGCAAAAGAAAGAGAGGTTAAGAGAGCGTTTTATGCTTCACAGCCAATGATTGTACTTTTGTACAAGGAGGTTGATTTTAATACTAACGATCTTAACCCTTCTTTGCCTAGTGTTGTTAAATCTCTTTTGCAGGAATTTGATGATGTATTTCCTAATGAGGTTCCTGATGGATTGCCACCACTTAGAGGGATAGAGCACCAAATTGATTTCATCCCCGGAGCCACAATTCCTAATCGGCCAGCCTATAGGTGTAACCCTGCAGAGATAAAACAACTTCAAAGGCAAGTTGAAGAGCTGATGAGAAAAGGGTATGTCCGAGAAAGTTTGAGTCCATGCGCCGTCCCCGTTTTGCTAGTACCTAAGAAGGATGGAACATGGAGAATGTGCGTTGATTGTAGAGCTATCAACAAGATTACGGTAAAGTATCGTCATCCTATTCCTAGATTAGATGATATGCTAGATGAACTACATGGCTCTTGCATTTTCTCTAAAATTGATTTGAAGTCGGGCTATCATCAAATTCGCATGCGTGAGGGAGACGAATGGAAAACTGCATTTAAGACAAGTGCTAAGGGAATAGCAGTTGATGAGAAGAAAGTTAAGGCTATTCGTGAATGGCCAACACCAAAAACAATAACTGAGGTATGTAGCTTCCATGGTTTGGCAAGTTTCTACAGAAGGTTTGTTAAGAATTTTAGCACTTTAGCTGCACCCTTGACTGAAATTGTTAAAAAGAATGTCGGATTTCATTGGGATAATGAACAGGATTCAGCCTTCGACTCACTTAAGGAGAAATTAAGTTCTGCACCTTTACTTGCGTTACCTAACTTTGCTAAAACTTTTGAAATTGAGTGTGATGCATCAGGAATAGGTATTGGAGCTGTGCTAATACAAGAAGGTCGACCCCTTGCTTATTTTAGTGAGAAATTGAGTGGCGCCGCTTTGAACTATCCCACTTATGACAAAGAGATGTATGCTTTGGTGAGGGCTTTAGAGACGTGGCAGCATTACTTGTGGCCCAAAGAGTTTGTCATTCACACAGATCATGAATCATTGAAGCACTTGAAGAGCCAAAGTAAGTTGAATAGACGTCATGCAAAATGGGTGGAGTTCATTGAATCATTTCCGTATGTGATCAAGTATAAACGAGGTATGGAAAATACTGTTGCAGATGCTTTATCTCGAAGGTATACCTTGCTCTCTACTTTGAACACTAAATTGTTAGGATTTGAATACTTTAAAGATCTATATTCTAACGATCCTGACTTTGGAAATGTATTTGAAGTATGTGAGCATGCTGCATTTGGGAAGTTTTATAGGCATGATGGATTTTTATTTAGAGTTAATCGGTTATGTGTGCCTAACTGTTCATTGAGGGACTTATTAGTCAAAGAAGCCCATGGTGGGGGGCTAATGGGACATTTTGGAGTGAGAAAAATACTAGATATTTTGCTGGAGCATTTCTTTTGGCCACATATGAAAGGAGATGTTGTAAAATTTTGTGAGAAGTGTATCACATGTAGGCAAGCAAAATCTAAATCTTTACCTCATAGGTTGTATACGCCTCTACCAATTCCTAGTGAACCTTGGGTTGATATTTCTATGGATATTATTGTTGGTTTACCAAGGTCAAAACGAGGTATGGATTCTATTTTTGTGGTCGTAGACAGATTTTCTAAAATGGCTCATTTTATTCCTTGTAGGAAAACAGATGATGCTAACCATATTGCTGATCTCTTTTTTAGGGACATTGTACGACTTCATGGAGTGCCAAAAAGTATAGTTTCAGATCGTGATGCAAAGTTTCTAAGCTACTTTTGGAAGACACTATGGGGCAAGTTGGGAACAAAGTTGTTGTTTTCTACAATGTGCCATCCACAAACAGATGGACAAACAGAGGTAGTAAATCGAACCTTAGCTACTTTATTAAGAGCTATCATTCAAAAGAATTTAAAAGGTTGAGAAGATTGTTTACCACATGTTGAATTTGCATATAATAGATCTATACATTCTGCTACTAAGTGTTCACCTTTTGAAGTGGTATATGGTTTCAATCCGCTAACTCCTTTGGATTTATCACCTTTGCCTATCTCTGAGCATGCTAGTTTGGATGGTACAAAGAAAGCTGAATTTGTGAGGCAAATGCATGAGAAAGTAAGGATGCAAATTGAAAAGAAGACTGAACAATATGCTACGCAAGCCAACAAGGGACGAAAGAAAATAATCTTTGAACCCGGTGATTGGGTTTGGGTTCATATGAGAAAGGAGAGATTTCCGGCTAAACGTCGTACTAAGTTGCATCCAAGAGGAGATGGACCATTCCAAGACATGGCGCGAATCAATTATAATGCCTACAAGCTTGACTTGCCGGGTGAGTATAATGTGAGTTCCACATTTAATGTTTCTGATCTCTCTCCCTTTGATGTAGGTAATCAAGATTCGAGGACGAATCCTTTTGAAGAGAGGGGGAATGATGGAGACAAAGGAAGTGAACAAGTTGCCCAACAAGCTAACGATACGGATCATGCTCAACCGACTCTAGATGATGTTGATGATCCATTATGCATCAAAGGAGGCCCAATTACAAGGGTTAAGGCTAAAAAGATGAAAGAAGCACTTAATGTGCTAATTGAAGATGTGAAAGCCAAAGCTACCATTGAAGAAGGTTTGACCAAGAGCAAGTCATACGGCTTAGTCAACCTAATTCAAGTCTTAGATGAGCTTAACTAGACTCCTTAGTCTCTTGTCCATGTAAGAAGGATATGTTAATTTTGTGGGTTCAATTTAGACCCAATTTCTAGCTTTATTTGGGTTGTAATGGTGCCAAGAGCTCAATAGGCCTATGTAGTCTACATAGGCCTCCACTAAATGGGCTTCCTTTTGGCCTTTTAGGGTTTTTAGGTCACCCTATAGCTATAAATATAGGGGGTGGCAGCCACAACATGTAATTTTGGCTTATTCAATCTACTACATGGTGAGGCTCTCACTTGTTGGTTCTTCATTGAACTAGAACTTATCAAGGCATCTCCTTGTGGCGTTCAAGACTTATCAACCTTCATCCCAAGGTTGTGGCGTCTATCTTCTTCTTCTTCTATACTAAGATTCGTGCTTCCTTAAGCATTGGGTCAAGGTTTCTTTCTTCCATTCTCCATCTTTTCGATTTAGGCTATCTTTCACCCTTTCTTCCATTTGTTGTGTGTTCTTGAGATTTCTTCTCATTGGGTTCGCATCACAAAGGAGTTAGCTGATTGAAACCATATACTACTTCAAAAGGTGAACACTTAGTAGCAAAATGTATAAATCTATTATATGCAAATTCAACATGTGGTAAGCAATCTTCCCATCCCTTTAAATTCTTTTGAATGATAGCTCTTAATAAAGTAGCTAAGGTTCGATTGACTACCTCAGTTTATCCATCTGTCTGTGGATGACACGTTGTAGAAAACAACAACTTTGTTCCCAACTTGCCCCATAGTGTCTTCCAAAATTAACTTAGAAATTTGCATCACGATCTGAAACTATGCTTTTCGGAACTCCATGAAGTCGCACAATGTCCCTAAAAAAGAAATCAGCAATATGATTATCATCATCTGTTTTCCTACAAGGAATAAAATGAGTCATTTTGGAAAATCTGTCTACAACCACGAAAATAGAATCCATGCCACGTTTTGACCTTGGTAATCCTACAATAAAGTCCATAGAAATATCAAACCAAGGTTCACTAGGAATTGGTAGAGGTGTATACAACCCATGAGTAAAGATTTAGATTTTGCTTGCCTACATGTGATACACTTCTCACAAAATTTTACAACATCTCCTTTCATATGTGGCCAAAAGAAATGCTCCAACAAAACATCAAGTGTTTTTCTCACTCCAAAATGTCCCATTAGTCCCCCACCATGGGCTTCTTGGACTAATAATTCCCGCAATGAACAGTTAGGCACACATAACCTATTAACTCTAAATAAAATCGTTCATGCCTATAAAACTTCCAAAATGTAGCATGCTCACAAACTTCAAATACATTTCCAAAGTCAGGATCTTTAGAATATAGATCTTTAATGTATTCAAATCCTAACAATTTGGTGTTCAAATTAGAGAGCAAGGTATACCTTCGAGATAATGCATCTGCAACAGTATTTTCCATACCTCGTTTATACTTGATCACATAATGAAATGATTCAATGAACTCCACCCATTTCGCAAGACGTCGATTCAACTTACTTTGGCTCTTCAAGTGCTTCACAGTGTGAATGACAAACTCTTTGGGCCACAAGTAGTGCTGCCAAGTTTCTAAAGCCCTCACCAAAGCATACATCTCTTTGTCATAAGTGGGATAGTTCAAAGCTGCTCCACTCAATTTCTCACTAAAATAAGCAAGGGGTCGACCTTCTTGAATTAACACAGCTCCAATACCTATTCCTGATACATCACACTCAATTTCAAAAGTTTTAGCAAAGTTAGGTAACGCAAGTAAAGGTGCAGAACTTAATTTCTCCTTAAGTGAGTTGAAGGCAGAATCCTGTTCACTATCCCAATGAAATCCAATATTCTTTTTAACAATTTCAGTTAAGGGTGCAGCTAAAGTGCTAAAACTCTTAACAAACCTTCTGTAGAAACTTGCCAAACCATGGAAGCTACGTACCTCAGTTATTGTTTTTGGTGTTGGTCATTCACGAATAGCCTTAACCTTCTTCTCATCAACTGCTATTCCGTTAGCACTAACAATATAACCAAGAAACTCAATTTGATTAGTGCAAAAAGAACATTTTTGAAGGTTAGCATATAACTTCTCATTTCGCAAAACAATTAGAACATTTTGTAAATGTTGTAAATGCTCTTCTAAATTTTTGCTATAAATCAAGATGTCATCAAAATATACTACGACAAAATTTCCAATAATAGCATGCAAAATATGGTTCATTAACCTCATGAAAGTACTAGGTGCATTAGTAAGCCCAAATGACATTACAAACCATTTGTACAAACCATACCTAGTCTTAAATGCAGTTTTTCATTCGTCTGCCTCACGCATACGAATTTGATGATAGCCCGACTTCAAATCAATTTTAGAGAAAATGCAAGAGCCATGTAGTTCATCTAGCATATCATCTAATCTAGGAATAGGATGACAATACTTTACCGTGATCTTGTTGATAGCTCTACAATCAACGCACATTCTCCAAGATCCATCCTTCTTAGGTACTAGCAAAACGGGGACAGCACATGGACTCAAGCTTTCTCGGACGTACCCTTTTTTCATCAACTCTTCAACTTGCCTTTGAAGTTCTTTTATCTCAGCAGGGTTACACCTATAGGCTGGACGATTAGGAATTGAGGCTCCAGGGATGAAATCAATTTGGTGCTCTATTCCTCTAAGTGGTGGCAATCCATCAGGAACCTCATCAGGAAATACATCATCAAATTCCTGCAAAATAGATTTAACAACACTAGGCAAAGTAGGGTTAAGATCGTTAGTGTTAAAATCAGCCTCCTTGTACAAAAGTATAATCATCGGCTGTGAAGCATAAAACGCTCTCTTAACCTCTCTTTCTTTTGCATAAAAGTTCTCTTTTTTACACTCTTGCTCTTGAATTTCTTTTCCCCTTTCATTCTTTTTTCCACTCATCTCATCCTCACCTTTTCTTTTCTCACACTCTTTTTCTTTTCCACTCTTTTTCTTTTTCTCACTTTCTTTTTTTCTCACACTCTTTTCTTTTTTCACTCTCATTTTTGATCCTCAATTGATCTTCATATACTTTGTTAGGAGTCAATGGGACAAGAGTTACATGTTTACCATGCATCATAAAAGAATACTTATTTTTAAACCCATCATGCATGATCTTCCTATCAAATTGTCATGGTCTACCTAAAAGTAAATGACTTGAATGCATTGGCACTACATCACAAAGTATCTCATCATGATATCTACCAATGGAAAATGAAACCAACACTTGCTTGTTGACCTTGACTTCCCCGCAATCATTCAACCATTGTAGTTTATAAGGTCTAGGATGCTTAGTGGTAGGCAAGCATAATTTCTTAACCAAAATAGTACTAGCCATATTAGTGCAACTTCCCCCATCTATAATCATAGTACATACCTTGTCTTTTGATGTGGCAACGGATATGAAATATGTTGTCTCGTTGTTCTTCATTATCTTCTTTCACTTGCACATTTAGAGCACACCTAGTGACAAGGGCTTCACCTTCAACGGGATACTCTTCTTCACTTTCCAATAATGAGGGCAAGACACTATCATCTTCGGACTCACTTTCCATCTCGATGTCACCATTTTCTTTCAAAATAATAATTCTTTTGTTTGGGCATTGTGATGCGATATGTCCCCTTCCCAAGCACTTAAAGCATTTAATATCTCCATTTCTTGAAGGTTGGAGGGGTTCTTTGCCTTTGACCAATGGAGAGCTTGCATCTTTATTCTTTGAAAAATCGGGCTTTTTCTTTGATTCAACTTTATCATCTCTTTTTTTCCAACTAGATTTCCATGTTGACGGATTAGAATATTGCCCCCCATGCTTGATTGATCCCTTCTTTTTGAGTTGTCTTTCAACCTTCATGGACATATGCACCATGTCTTCAAGCTCCACATAATGTTGCAACTCCACTACATTTGCAATTTCTTGATTTAATCCTTGTCAAAATCGTGCCATGGTCGCTTCTCGGTCCTCTCCACATTTGGTTGAATCATTGTGATTTCCATCTCTTTGTGGTATTCCTCCACAGTCTTGGATCATTGTGTGAGACTTTGTAACCGTTGATACAAATCCCGATAGTAATGTGTTGGAATGAATATCTTTCTCATAATAGTCTTCATCTCCTCCCAACTGCCAACGGGTCTCTCTTTGTTTCTTCTCCTACTTAGAATAATTTGATCCCACCAAATAATTGCATAATCAACAAATTCAACGGCAACGAGTTTTACCTTCTTCTCTTCAGAATAGTTGCGACAATCAAATATTAACTCCACTTTCTTTTCCCACTCCAAATAGGCTTCAGGATTACTTTTGCCTTGAAATGAAGGAATCCTCATCTTGATATTTCCCAAGTTTCTATCCACATGATCATTCATCCTTCCTCTTCTACCACCTACTAGAGCATGATCCGATCTGCCACTTGAAGCTCTATCATCAATGTCCTCAGATACGCCATCATCATCATCATCATGGTCACCACGGTTATATTGTCTAGTACTTCGTGAATGAACTCTACCAACTTGGCTATGTTGCAATCCTGCAATTACAGCATCTTGTTTCTCTAATCTGTCCATAATCTGACTAAAACGGATTTCCATGCGTTCCAAGGGTTGTCTCAAAGCATGTTGATCAAGGGATTCTCTAGGTCTTGCTTCTTCTCCACTTGTCGCTATTGAACAACCTGTTTCACTCAAACACTCTAACTCACGAATGTTAGCTCTTTAAAGAACTTGAACTGAGAATTGACGCAAATACCTTGTAAGCGTTCGTGGACTATCAAAATTCCCAAGGGTGTTAGGACAAAATATAGGATTTTAAGATAAAAAGTGCAAATTGCAGAATTGAAAACTTGAAATAAGTGCTGAAAGGAAATTTGCAAGAATTGAATCTAGGCAAAATTGAGGATAATGCGGAAATGAAAGATAGCAAAACGTGAATTAAAGAGCTGAAAGGAAAGTTGCCAGAACTTAATCTAGGCTGCCAGAATTGAATCTAGGCAACTTAAAGGAAAATGAAAGTACATGAAATAAGAGCTGAAAGGAAAGTTGCCAGAACTTAATCTAGGCTGCCAGAATTGAATCTAAGCTAACTTGAAATGAAATGAGAATACTTGAAATAAGAGCTGAAAATGAAAGTCGCCATAACTTAATCTAGGCTAACTTGAAATGAAATGAGAATACTTGAAATAATAGCGGAAATGAAAGTTGCCAGAACTTAATCTAGGCTAACTTGAAATGAAATGAGAATACTTGAAAGGAAATGAGAAAATAAATTTGCAAACAAAGTCTCTACTTCCTTCTCTTTTTTTTTCAGCCTCTTTTGCTTCTTTTTTTTTGTTTTGGCTTTTCTTCTTCTTTTTTTTTCTTCCTTCCTTTCTTTGCTTCTTTTTTTTTCATTCTTTTTTTTTTGGCCGAATTTTTTTCCCTCCTTTTTTTTTTTGAGCAACAAAGCAAGTAAGGCTTGCTAAGCAAACGAAAAGAAACAAAAATACAATAGAAACTCAAGAACACAAAGAAAAGGATAACCAAATCAATTTAGAGAAACTAAGGCTCTGATACCAAATGAGAAAGATAGTCTAAATCGAAAAGATGGAGAATGAAAGAAAGAAACCTCGACCCAATGCTTAAGGAAGCACGAACCTTGGTATACAAGAAGAAGAAGATAGACGCCACAACCTTGGGATGGAGGTTGATAAGTCTTGAACGCTACAAGAGGATGCCTTGATAAGTTCTAGTTCAATGAAGAACCAACAAGTGAGAGCCTCACCATGTAGTAGATTGAATAAGCCAAAAGTTACATGTTGTGGCCTCCACCCCCTATATTTATAGCTATAGGGTGACTTAAAAACCCTAAAACGCCAAAAGGAAGCTCATTTAGTATAGGCCTATTGAGCTCTTGGCACCATTACAACCCAAATAAAGCTAGAAATTGGGCCTAAATTGAACTCACAAAATTAACATATCCTTCTTACATAGACAAGAGACTAAGGATACTAGTTAAGCTCATCTACGGCTTGAATTAGGTTGACTAAGCCGTAAGACTTGCTCTTGGTCAAACCTTCTTCAATAGTCGCTTTGGCTTTCACATCTTCAATTAGCACATTAAGTGCTTCTTTCATCTTTTTAGCCTTAGCCCTTGTAATTGGGCCCCCTTTGATGCATAATGGATCATCAACATCTTCTAGAGTGGGTTGAGCATGATCCATATCGTTAGCTTGTTGGGCAACTTGTTCACTTCCTTTGTCTCCATCACCTTTACCCCTAGACTACTTGGACTCCTCTCTCCCTTCTCCTTTCTCTTTCCTAATTCTTTAGGTTAAGAAAACACCAAAACTTTGATAACCTAGGTGATTTCCCTCACAAATTATAACTATCGTTCAAACCACAGTCCCTATGGATACAATTACTCTTATTATTACTGATGACATAATCGTATACTTGCGGGAGCATAACAATTGGGGTATATATCGAAGTGACTGAAGGTCTTTGAATAATCCATGGAGGATTCACTACTCACTGAGGGGAGACGTACACCCTATGGTCACTTTTCAGGATTGTTACTTGAAGTTTTTACCCAAAGCACACATGTCAAGAGTGTGGGACTCTTAGACACATATCTGAGTAACTTGAATCCGTAGGATGAAGAAGTATTACTTGGTCTAGGTATGACATAGTTAGTCTAGTGGGACTTACACAAAGACTATATTCTGAACTAAGTGGGTATAAAATGAGTGAAAGGAACGAGACATGACTCACTGTGACTATTGAAGGGTTCAGAAAAGGATCAGAAATTAACCATTATTTTTTTAGTCAATTAAGGGTCATGATAAACTTCTAGGTGCTACTCATGATCTATTCTTAATTACATGGTTAATTATGAATGACCGAAATAATCAGGAACCTATTCGTTCAAACATACTGCGAGTTTATCAAAGAGACTTAAAGATGAGTTTGAGAATTCTATTCTCAGATCGAGAGAGAGACCAAGTCTGGTTGGACCAAACGAAGAGAAAATATGGAAAGATAATTTGTCAGAACGGAAGCATAGATGGGTCATGCCTATTATAGATGAGATGAATTCATTCTGGTTTAATAATAAACCAAAAGAGATTTAGTTTAGTTATGAACTGTATATCTGAGAGATGTCTTAAGGCAATTGTCTTATGTTATATACTATTTATTTGATAAATAAAGATTTACTATTTGAGTGCACATTCTATATGTATTTGATTAAATTTTAGACTCATTTACTAAATATCCATAATATGATTCATAATATAAGAGAATTTGTGATTGGATCATGACTAATGAACTTCTCTACATGTATAATTATGAATATATTAAAATCTTTTTTAGTCAACGAATTAATGCATTCAGACATCATCAATTGTGTAAGACTAGCACGGGTTATACTTGGTCTATCCAAGTAGCTATTCCTTAATGATTGGAGAAATTGGGATGTCAAGTGTTAAACGTGGATGTTAATTAAGGTTACTAGTTTATTGGAGTAATCTGCCATGAGACTTCATATGGTTATGTTACAAGATATATATGGATATGTCAATGAAGATTTCATTGTAGCTTAAATATGGGTTTCCTTCGACTTGAGGTATGTCACCTTGGTCATAGAGACTTATACTTTGACATCCTAAACAAGCATCTCCTTAGAGGTCTGGCCCGGAGATGATTGGGTATAAGTCATTGTACCCAAAGGTATTTGGATAGCCCACAGAGGATTCACGCTCCTTGTGAGGCGATGTATCCCTTTGGTCACTCGTTAGAATTATTACTCAAAGTCTTTCACCACTCATTAGGATAAGTGACTAATAGTCATGAAGTCAGAATAGATTCCATGTACAAGAATAAAGTTTATAACTTGTTAGACCTACCCGAAGGCGTGACGCTTATTAGGTGCAAGTGAGTTTTCAAGAAGAAAACCAACATGGATGGTAATGTAATTGCCTACAAAGCTAGATTAGTGGTGAAAAACTATCGTCAAAGGCAAGATGTTGACTATGATGAAATATTCTCATCAATAGCTATGCTTAAATCTATTCAGATGCTCTTGGTCATATATCAACTCGTTATGATTATGAGATAGGGCAGATGGATGTGAAAATAACTTTCCTTAATGAAAACCTACTCGAGAATGTGTGTATGATACAACCCAAAGGTGTTACTATTAAGGCAATCTATGGTCCGTGGGACCATGTATTTTGATGTTTGGGCAAATGGTTTAAGTTAGGATCACTCTTATATTTGATATATGTATTTGAGTGTTCAGGTTCTACAAGATACACATAGACTTAGTTTGACGACTTTGGGTCCGGTAAAGGTGGTGCATCCGAGGGACTGTGGGCAAGGCAGGAATGATGAGCTGAGGAAAGCGTACTTCATGGTATATATGAAGGATGACATGTGGAGACGAGTCGCGGGCTTGTATGCATCCGAGGGACGACAGCTAAAGACGAAGAAACCTTGAAGGCAACAGGTCGAGTCAGCAAGAAGAGTCAAGTGAGTCGTGAGGGTCGAGTGCTGAGTGAATTATACTCAGGATGGGAAACCCTAGGTTAAGGGTTTGGTCAGTTGACTGATGTGGGATCGATCGACTAGTAGAGGTCATAGAAAGATCAGCCGACTGATGTTTTGTGCAGTCAACTGGTGTCAGCTGGAATGATCAGTCGACTAATCTTGTAGGCAGTCGACTGGTGTGGCTGGAATTTGAACGTTGGGTTGTAACGTTCGAATTCGGGTACAACAATCAGTTGGTGTTAGCACCAGTCAACTAGTAACAGTTAGTTCAACCACGAGCTCTATTTAAAGGAGCTCGGTTTGGCTGGCTAAGGTTGATAAAATTGGTCTTGGTTAGAGGCCAATTAGTAGTCTTGGTGCTCAAGTGTGTCTACAAGGTTGTGGCGATGTTTCTTCACCCACAAGGAGCGACACGAGCTAGCCGAAGGCTTTCTGGGGACTCATCCACCGACGGATCAAGATCGTCTACCTTATAGACTATCATAGAGTAGGAGCTTTATCTCTGAACCATGTTAAAAGTTTGGTGTTAGCGTTTGCTCATTGTTAGTTTAGTTTAATTGTATTTCCGCATTGCATATCTAACAAGTGTAGGAGCAAACCGAAGACGATAAGTGGGTGATTGGATATTCACCTTCCTTTAGCTGTATGATCAAGTCCCAACAAGTGGTATCAGGGCCAAGTTGCTCTTGTTGGACTAACCGCCAAAGGAGCAAAGAGCTAGAGGAAATGATACTTGAAGAAAGAATGGGGGACGGCATCACTGTTCCACCTCCATATGATCGCAAAGCTTCGACTATTAGAGGTTGCAGTTGAAGACATGGTTCAATATGGATTGGGACATAATGATAGCCATCGAAGAATCATTTGAAGCCCCAAAAGATAAGCATGGGAAGAAGCTCCTACCAAGATATTGGACCAAGGAATAACAAATACAATCAAAGGCAAATAAGAAGGTAATCTCAATTTTAATTAATGTTTTGCCTAATGATGTGATTAGCCGTGTAGGAGAACATAAGAATGCTCATGAGCTATAGAGTAAGATTATAACTCTTCATGAAAACTCTACATAAGTACAAGAAGAAGAAGAGCCCAAGGAGATAGGCTTATTGGTCCAAGAGAAGGAGAAAGACCAATCGGATAAAGAGAGGAGCTCAACTTCCGAGGAGGAGAAGAAAGAAGAAGAAGTGTCATCCACCTCATCAAGTGAAGTAGCACAAGAAGAAGAGGATGAGCAATCCACATTATCACAGGTTGAAGAAGAAGTCAACTTACCAAGCACTCCACCAAAACAAAATCAAAAGACCACATCACAAGCTTTGGATGCAATGAAAAAGGACACTACAAGGATAAGTGTCCATTGGGTAAGAAAAAGAAGATAGACCCTAAACCAAATTCAATTTCTTTAAATTCTAACATAGGTTGTAGGGAGAAGAAGGAGAAGAAGTACATTCGTTGCTTCACATATGGTGAGTGGGGCCACTACCACAACAAATGCTCAAGGAAGGGAGAATTCAAGAAGTTGGAGCATTTGAGGAAATGGGAGAAGAAGGAGAAAAAGAGGAGCTCACATCAAGGGGAGTTACAAGGGTAAGGGAGGTGATCCCTAATTTGAAATGTAATTCAAATTTAAACTCCTCCATATAGATATGGTGTGATTAATGATGAGTCACACAGATCTTCCTACTTCCTTCTGGAGTATTACTCTAGAGACGACTCTTTTCACACTTAACCATGTTTTCTCAAAAAGATGTCATAAATATATCATATACGATATGGACTGGGAAGAGTCTCAAGATATCTTTTATGAAGATTTTGTTGGTGCAAAAAGCATCAAATATGAACAATCAACCCTCTAGTGTTTCGATGTTTGATAATATACCAAGATTTGGTCAAAGTGATCAAGGGTTAAGCCAAACAGGACCTGATATTTGATAGGGTAACCCCAAGTTTGATCAGTTTGACAAAGGGTTAACCAAACAGGACCTGATGTTTGGCAGAGTGAATAGTACCAAGGGTTGGTCAGTTTGACCAAGGGATAAGACAAACAAGACTTGCTGTTTGGCAGAGTGACTAAACCCATATCTGGTTAGATAGACCAAGGACTAAGCCAAACAGGACTAGATGTTTGGCAGAGTGACTCAATCCATATCTGGTCAGATAGACCAAGGACTGAGCCAAATAGGACTTAATGTTTGGCAGAGTGACTAAACCCATATCTGGTCAGATAGACCAAGGACTGAGCCAAACAGAACTTGATATTTGGCAGAGAGAAGTCTAGTTAGGATTAAGATGACTAGCAAAGAAGTCCTTATCGAGGAACGAAATCCTGATGAGTGAAGCTGGGTCTTAGTGAGTGAAGCTAGGTGGACGAAATCCTTGTGAGTGAAGCTGGGTCCTAGTGAATAAAGCTAGGTGGACGAAGTCCTGGTGAGTGAAGCTGGGCATGAAGACCTGGCCGAGGGTTGGGAACGAAGACTTGGCCGAGGATTGGGCACGAAGTCCTGGTTGGGGGAATTATGCACGAAGTCCTGGTCGCGGATTGATCACGAAGTCCTAGCCGAGGGTTGTGCACCGAAGTCCTGGTTCGAGGAATTAGGCATGAAGTCCTGGTCGAGGATCGGGCAAAAGACTTAGTCGAACGAGGATTACAGACAGAATTAGAGATGGGTCGAGAATCGGACGTCTCGAGATCCGAGAATCTCAGAGACTGAGCAAAAGTCCAACCCGAGGTCCCAGTTGGCAAAGGGTAACTTCTCCAGAGTAGATTAGGTGAGGACGCGTACCCTGGGAAAGGGAACAGTAGGCGTCGATTCGACCTAGGATATCCAAAGTCAGAACCAGACAGCTCTGGCTGTCATTCATTAAGGCTTAAGATTGTTTGTCTATTTGTTGTTTGTTTGGTTGTCTTGTAGGAACCTGGAGTTGGAGGCAAGATAGGAGAGCAAACGCAAAACAAACAAAGGCTAGGAAAGGGCTTCCTGGGTGCCTGAATAAACCCAGGCGCCCTATATGGAGGGCGCCCTGGGTTGAGGGTGCCCATCCCAAGTGCCTGGGATGAAGGACAACATCATATATTATAGTAGTCACAGAAAGGTTATGTCGGATCTCAACAATTTTGTCACATAGATAGCAATGATGCATTGCTAGATACCACTAATTGTTTATGTATCAAAAGTAGTTTAGATCTATGAGTTGGAAATGACGTAAAGGTTGCTGCTATAGTTATAGGGAGATATTCCTTATCCTTGCCCACTAGGCTTGTGTTAGAACTAGCAGAGTGCTATTTTGTATCTGTATTAACTAAGAACATAATCTCTGTTTCTTATTTAGACAAGAAAGGCTTTTCATTTATAATAAAAGATAAATATTATTCTATATTATTAAATGATATGTTCTATTGTAATGCCCTACTTATGAATGAACTCTATGTTCCAGACTTAGAAAACTCAATCTATAACATAAATACCAAACGGTTGAAACCAAATGATTTAAACCAAACATATATCTGGCATTGTCGCTTGGGTCACATAAATGAGAGTCGCATATCACAGTTCCATAAAGATGAACTTCTAGACTCATTTGATTTTAAATCATATAAGGTATGCGAATCTTGTCTTTTAGGCAGGATGACTAAGACTCTTTTTTAGTGGACATTATGAAAGAGCTATTGACTTGTTAGGACTCATACATATTTATGTTTGTGGCCCTTTCAATGTAGCAACTAGAGGAAGCTATTGTTGGGGCAATCTATGGTCCGGAGTGACCATATGTTTTGATGTTTGGGCAAAGGGTTTAAGTTAGGTTCACCCTTGTATTTGATATGTGTATTTGAGTGTGTAGGTTTGCAGGATACACAAGGACTTAGCTGGATGACTTTGGGTTCGGTGAAGGATGGCATGGGGAGACAAGCCGTGGGCTTGTATGCATCAGAGGGGTCGTGGACAAAGCAGGAACGATGAGCCGAGGGAAGCGAACTTCGAGGCATACGTGAACGTATGCATCCGAGGGACGAGAGCCAAAGTCGAAGAAGGCTTGAAGGCTTGAAGGTCGAAGTTGCTGGAAGAAGGGTTAGCTAAGTCGTGAGAGTTCGAGTGCTGAGAGAATTGTACTCGGGAAGGGAAACCCTAGGCTTGGGAAGGTGGCAGTCGACTGATGCTTGGATCAGTCGACTGATGTAGAGCACAGAAAGATCAGTTGACTGACCCTATGATCAGTCGACTGGTGTCGACCAGAATTTGAATCGTCAGGCTGTGACATTCAAATTCGTGAGGACCAGTCGACTGGTAACGGTCAGAATAGTATCGAACACTATTTAAGAGGGGTCGTTTTTGACTGAGTTTCCTTGGTGAAACAAGCTTGGGTAAAGCCTGTTAGTAGCCTACAAGTGCTCAGAAGTTGTCAAGAGATCGTGGCGAGGTTTCTCCACCCACAAGGAGCGACAAGAGCTAGTCGGAGGTCTTCAGGGGAGTCATCCATCGGAAGAAAATCGAAAAGTAGCTATCCCCCCTCTAGCTAAACGACAAGGTCCCAACAAGTGGTATCAGAGCGAGGTTTGCTCATCTATGAACTAACTGCCGAGAGAGCAACAGGCTAGAGGAAATGGCGCGTGAAGAACGCTTAGGGGACGATATCAACGTTCCACCTCCTTACGACCGAGAGAGTTTCGATTATTGGAGGATGCGGATAGAGGTATGGTTCAACATGGATTGGAAACTAATGATCGCACTAAAATATCCATTTGAAACCCCAAAAGATAAGCATGGGAAGAAGCTCCGACCAAGATATTGGACCAAGGAGTAATAAATCCAATCAAAGGCAAACGAAAAGATAATTTCAATATTACTTAATATTTTGCCTAATGATATAATTAGCTGTGTAGGTGAATATAAAAATACTCGTGAATTATGGAGCAAAATGTTACCGCTTCATGAAAACCCTACACAAGCTCAAGTAGTGGAAGAGCCCAAGGAAATGAGCTTAATGGTCCAAGAAGAGAAGGACCAATTGGATGAGGAAAGAAACCCAATATTCGAAGAGGAGGAGAATGAAGAAAAAGATTCATCCATCTCCTCAAGTGAAGTGGCACAAGAAATTGAAGAATCATCCACTTCATTAAAGGGGGAAGAAGAAGTCTCCACTTCAAGGATTGAGGGGGAGGAGAGACCGCTCGCCCTCAATACCGGAGCAAGAAAAAGCTTCCACCTCCACCAAAGCCAAGTCAAAGGATTACATTATTTGCTTTGGGTTTGAGTATCATGCATAAAATATAACATTGGGGGTCGTATAGCATGGAAGTTGATTTTTGATATGTAGATGTCATATAAACCAATGCTAGGGATGCATTGTGGGTTGAAATGGGTAGATACATCAAAGGGAAGCCAAAACTAAGACTTTAGGTCAAGGTTCAATTGAACCATTTAGCTAGTTTTGGGTTTTGTGTCAATCTTGGGATTGGTGATAGATACATGTTTGAATGTATTTTTCCCAAATAGACACGGGAACCATAAATCTCTCCACAATATTTGAGAATTTTTGGAGATTTATGGAATTTTTTGTGCATTTCTGAAATTGGGTCAGAAATGTTGAAAATAGAGTTTTTAGGGTACCAGTCGACTGGTAGATGGGGGTAGTCGACTGGTAACAGTGCTTTCGGAGAGAGACTATCTACTGTATGGTTTTTTGATGGGGATCAATCGACTGGTAACTGTCGCAGTCGACTGATATAGGTTGAAACTATTTTTCAGCAATCGAATAGTGTTGTAATGATGTAAAACAAGTGTATAATCTATGGGGGTTAATACACTTTGTTTATGATCACTAGAGGTTAATGGATCTAATAAGATGGAAATTGTTGGAGTCCTTTTGATGTGTGGCAAAGGGGAGAAGTGTTGGTTTAACCAAACACACTTTGCAAGAAATCCTTAATGATAAAAGAGAATTTTAAAATTAAAATTTTA